>VZRQ01003545.1:327687-362272 GCA_013397975.1 Machaerirhynchus nigripectus | reverse complement strand
CGCATCCCAGCGCCCCGTGTCCCTGTGCCACCTGTCCCGGGGCTCCCCCCCGCATCCCAGCGCCCCGTGTCCCTGTGCCACCTGTCCCGGGGCTCCCCTGCATCCCAGCGCTCCAGCATCCCCATGTCCCTTGTCTCCTGTTGTTCCCACATCCCGGCGTTCCCATGTCCTGATGTCCCCACATCCCAAGGCTCCAGCAGCACCGCTGAACCCCTCGGCCCCACAGGCACTGCCCAGCCAGCGTTTCCCCTCAACTCGGCGTTTGACCAGTGCTTTGCAGCGTCAGGCGGGAGCGGGCTGGGGCTGCCAGGTACTGGTGTAATTATCTAAGGTGAAAGCAATCAGGTTTGCCTAAATTAAGGAGCGCTGGCGGGAGCATGGGCCGCCCGCCCAGTGGGACTGAGCCACGTTGCCCTATTTTCAGAGACATCCACGGATTTTGAGTTCCTCCGCTTGCCCAGCGCCGAGTGTCTCCCCACCAAAGACCTCGCAGCTCAGCAGCCAAGCCTGCAAGAGCTATTTTGGGGTTGCCAACTATTTCCAGCACAGGGATTATAATATTTTTTACTGGGGCTGGTGGAAGCATGTGGATGTACTTTCCAGCGGGGACTAATGAACAAGGTGGGAATGAGCGGACGTGCACAGGGGTGGGAGGTCAGGCCCACTGGAGAAACGCTCCTCTTCATGCTCTGCTGCTGACCACTGTAAAATGGGATATAATTCCCTTTGCTGGTTTGTTTTGCCGTGAAGTGCTGAACTCTGGCTCAGCAGTGGGGCAGGCTCTGCTCCTCCAGAGCGGGCAGGTAAGAGGGGCTGACCTGGCCCTACTCCAGCAGGGTGAGCAGCACCAATGTGCAAAGGAAACGGATGGGGGGGATTAAAGAACAGTCTTTTTCTTCCCCCTTTGAGCCTCCTTTAGATCTTAGCTATTTCTTGTAATAATCACCGGGAAATTACTAGTCAGGAGAGCAGTTCCTGGGGTTATATTACCCCTTTAATCTCTCTGGCAGTGGTGCAGAATTTGAAAGGGGTTCCAGAATGAACAAGCACAAGACAGATTTTGCTGATGGACGGAAGGAACTTCAGTACAGCTGCTTATGGCTCAGAAAGAAATTTGGGTTGCTATATATTAAAAGGAAATCTCCCCTGTTACCCCCTCCATCATGAACGCTACAGTGACATGCCTTTGGGAAGACTTTATCAGTACGTTCTCTCTCCACCTCCCCCAGAGCCGAGGCCGGGTTCGGGGGGGTGACCAGTTTCAATCTGCTCAGTCGGTTTTGCTCTTTCTCAGCACTCTGCTGTCACAGCAGAAGCCAAATCCACGGCACCAGGGATGCTCTGGGGACACACTCAGCACCTGAAGCCCATGGGTGACAAACCAGGACCCGCTGTCCTGCTCCTTTGGCAGCAGTCAACAGCACCCAGCCCCAAAGGTGCTGCTCCAGCCCCAATCCCAGATTTTCCTCCTGCCCACTGAGAGTTTGCAGGTTTGCCCTCTGCTCTCCTCCTCGCCAACCTCTAATGTTCGTGCTAAAAATCCAGAGTCCCAGCGGAATTTGGGAGGTAGCTAATGAACTGCAAAGCTGACATCTGCAACTGCCGGCCAGGGATAACGTTCTCCCCAGCTGCACAATTAAAAGTTGGAGCATTTAGTCCAACACCAAGAAAAGTTACTGCTATTGATTCAAACCCGGATCCTCCACGGTGGCTCCATAGGACAGACGAATTTGGGACGATCACATCTGTCCATGTGCTCACATAGCACCTACTCTCATTAGCAGGTTTTAGCATAACCAATTTCCTTTCAATTTTTACAACTCCTGTTTCATATCAGAGACTGAGATGCAGAGTTTGTTAAGATCAGCACTTATAAGGCCTAAGTGACATGAGACCCCAAATTTCCTTGAAGATACATGGGTCCTGAGAGCCTGGCTTCTGAAACAAAGAGATCTTGGGCTCCTAAACCAGCTGGGCATGGATTGGGAATGCTGTGCCAGGTAAGGAAGGTGGCAGGTCCCAATCCCCCAGGCTGCAGCTGTGTGCCTTGGACATCCCATCTTTGCCCTGCAGCGATGCCAAGGGGCTGCACCCACCTCACGCTGCCTGGAGAACGAGTTCATCTATCTGGGGCTGTACAAATCTGCATTTATGTTTTGTATGCTCTATAAATTCAGTGTCATAATAAAAAGGATCTAAATCTTTACTGAATAATTCATTTTCACGTATAGGGAAGAAATAATGACCTATATTACATTCCATCTATCATTTAGCAGGTTGTGGAGATTGATCGGCCGGTGGGTTTCGGAGGTCCCTGGTGAGGAGCAGGGCCCTGCCTGCTGCCCAGCCGTGGCTTCACCTGACAGACATTATTTAGATAGAATTCCGGGGGGTGACATGCTGGGGAGCTGCCAGAAAGTCAAAGATCATTTAAAATGCAGAATATGTCATTGCAAACAATTGGTCTTCTTGGTGCAGCTCTGCCTTGGGCGTTACCCCAGCGCCTGCAGCACCCCACAGAGCCATGCCAGGAGAGGGGCTGTGCCAGCCCTGCCTCCGGAGACACACAGCACAGGGGATTGAAAAGATGTCTTTGGGGTCTGTGGTGTCAGACTGGTCAGGGCTGTCTAGGTACCACCCACGTCTCCAAAAAGCTGGGCAAAGACTTCCTATGTGTCCCAGGGATTCATAACAGAGGCTTTAAAGTGCACAGCACCCAGCAGCTTTGGTTGTGGTATTTGTAGACAAAATTTCAGCAGAGTGCAGACTTGGTGGGTTGGATATTTTTGGTTTCATTTTAGGTAGTCCATCCATTAACATCCACCTGTGTTTCCTCATGGTGGGCTCTACACCTCCTCCCGTGCTGCCAGCCCCTCTCTTTGCTTCCACCTGCTCCATCACCTGAAAGGAAACCACCAAACCCAACGCCCATGAGCGCTGCCCAGCCCTGGGGCTCACAGCAGCCCAGGGACGGGCAGGAAAACAAACAAAAACCACTGAGCCTGGCTGCGCAGGAGGGAGTTACTTAAAAACACAGCAGCCAGTCCCTAAACCGGAATTGGTTATCCCAGAACCAGTAATTTTAGGGAAGCAGTACTGATTCACACCTGGTGCAAATGTGGCTCTATATTTTGGGTAGACACTGTAGTTTTTTCCTGTCAAGTTCCAGATCTGCATCAAATTATTTCATCATTTGCTAATGAAGACATTACACTGACCTTATTAAAAACATCGTGATTTTCATCTTAACTGAGAAAACAGCGTTTTTTCAACTGTTTCAAAAGAAGAATAAAACCCAAATATTATCAGGCCCATCTTTCATATGATAAGGGAGGAGGGGGAAGCTCTGCAAGGAAAGATTTCAAAGCCTGCTTTGTTTTCATCAGCTTTGAAATCAACAGACAGCCCTGAGAATTTTGTTTTTCAGAACCACAGTGTTTAATTCTATTTACTACTTCCAGGCAATTCTATATATACACACAGCAAAAAACCCAAGCAGCTCACTTTAAACAAATCCTCCTGCTTTTTTCAGATGTGTCATTCCTCCTGCGGGTAGGATTGCAGGATACAGATCAATTAAGTTAGAGCCAAAAACAAAGCGGGGGGAGAGGCAGCGGAAGAGGAGGGTTTGTGCTGTCCCTGGGCAGCTCTCCCTGCTGGATCTGGCAGGGGTGACTGTCCTGTGGGCACCTTGGCTTCATCTGAAGGAGGGGGTTAATGGGGCATTTTTCAAAGACCTTTCCCCAGCTCTGCTGTCTGATATAGCAGCTGGAAATCCAGCCTCTCCCTCCTGTGCTTGGACATATGCAAGCACCCCAAGTTACCCCTTGTGTTGTCTCTCACCCTGGGGTGGACGGAGTTACGCCAGAAATCCCATTTCCTTCCCTCTCCCAAAACCAGGCTGTCTACCTTATTTCTCTCCCTGATTTTTACCAAAGGCCTTTAAGAGCCTCTGATAAGCTGCTCCCAAAGTCCAAATTAATATTATTAACTATGAATCTTCTCCTATAAATAATTCCCAGAAGTAGATCAATGCTACCACTGAGTCAATGGATTCACTGGAATCACTTCTTCCTCTTACTCCTGGATTTTTTTCTCCCTGTCGCCACTAATCAATTATGATGATAAAACTACCCTGGAACACCCCCAAAATAAAGATAAACAGTGTGTACTATCAGAGGCTGGGGCTGTGCGTGGCGTTGAAGATGCGTTACCTTCTCTGAGCCACATTTGTTTTCCTCTACAGACAGTTAAGGGGGGAAAAAAAAAGGAGGCCCAGTAAATGAATGGTCTGGTGTAACACAGCATTAATTCCCTGACCTTCCGCACTGAGTGACTAAGAATCTCAATCTCAATTATTCCTTTCATGACGGAATCTAAAATAGACACAGCAAGTCCTCACATTCTTGCTCAAAAGCAGGAGAGGTGGAATGAGACGAGTCAGCCCGATCACACTGAAACCACATCCATTATCAGGTCCATGTCATTCAAAAAAATCGACTGCGGGAGAAAGCAAGAGCATCCAAGGAGAATTATTGCAAAACGTGCACTGACAGGATCTGGATAAATACAGACACTCGCTTAGATATGCACAGGCACTTAAAATTCACGAGTGTGGAGCTGAATCAGGGGTAGGAAAAACAAGTCACTCCCCAGAGGACACCATCGTTCTAAATTAACAACAGGCAGATCAGAATTGATGAAAACACCCTGAGAGGTTGATAAGCAAAGCTCCCTCTCTGTAGATGGTGGGAATCCCTCACATTTTGAAGTTTGGGCGTTCCTGCACCTCTGGCATGATGGAAATGGCAAACCCATCATTTCCTGTCTGATTTTAGAGTTAACTACTTCATTTGCTTCTTTCCAGTTAAGCAAATGATTCTCATTGCTGATACAGCAAATTCCATGACCATTAAGTTCACATCAAAGGAGACAGGAGCAAGAAAGTTTCCATGGGGCTCTAGACTGTCTCAGCACAGATCTTCAACGGGCACAAAATCCTCACAGTCACACTACCACGGATATTGGCTAAAGATCACCCCTTCATCCATGTACCTTGGAAGGTATTTTCCTGCAGCTGGAAAACAAGGACAGGAGCAGCCCCAGCTGTGGGACGCTGTCCGTGCAGGGGCCGGTGTCCAGCCATGCCTCTCCCTGCCCCAGCGTGCCGGCAGGAGCCTCGCTCCCTGCACACGGGGCTGTCGCCCTGGGGTTGCCTTTCATGCAGTCCCCTGGCTTTCCACGTAATTCACCGATTTTCCAGCAGCAGATGTGGACTGGGCTCCTCAGTCTGCCTTTCCGGCCGGGGCCTGGCACTGCACGTGGCAATGCTGCAACAAGCCCGGGAGACAAGGAGTCACCCACAGCCTCTGGCCACATCCTAAATTCCAGCATTGTACGTCAGGAAGAAATGTGCCTGGGAAATGTAGCTGTAACTACATTAAAGCGCCGTAATTCAATTCTAACCACATCATTAGGGAGGTGCAGATCAGATAAGCACGGAGAGCGGGGGAGCCGGGCTCTGCCGGCTGCGGGAGCCGCGTCCCGCCGGCACCGCGGGGCCGGGCGCGCTTTGGGCTGGGACAGCATCGCGCTCCCTCCTCCGGGGATGTCTCACACCTTTCGACTGCAACCCACCTCTCCAGGAGGCACTCTCCGCTGCCTCCCTCTGCTCCCACCCCGTGTCCAGTGAAACCCCCGCACCCCAAAGGGCAGACCCTGCGGCACCCCCTGGGAGGGTGCTTTGATCCACACGGACCCTTACCCTGATCCTACACTTCCCTTCCCACATCAGAGAGGCTTCACCAGGGCGGTGCTTGCTGAGCAGGGGGAGCACTGCAGCCCATGGCTGAGCTGCTGCCCTGACACCCCTCCGGCCCTTCCCTGCACTGCCCAGGGATCTCCAGCCTTCCCTGGTGGGGCACAGAGCGAGGAGGAGCTGCTGGGCCCCCACAGCAGCCTCCTCTGGAATCATCCATCTGCTGCCATCCAACGTCAGCCTCCCTCAGGGCATCAGTGCCTTGGCCAAAATCACACCCGACCACGATGTCTGGCCACGGACCGAAAACCAGTCTTTGACTTACTGCCTCCTACCAGGGAACGTGCTTTTCCCATATTTAAGCCGTTCCTCAGCTTTAAGCACCCTCTCCCATTAGATTTAAAGCACTGATGTGCCAACTTGTCAAGGCCCTGGATTCCTGGTCTGACTTTTGGGCAGCCATGAGATTAACTCTTCTTTTCCAAACCATTTTAAGCAGAGGTTAATGCTGAACTTGTGCTTCTGCCTCTGCTGAATCAGGGCTTTGCCAACTTCCTGCTTTATTTATTTGGCTTTCTGTGATTGCTGAGCTGGGATGGCAAGGATCCTACCTTGAACCTCCCCTGGGACCTCTTGTGATGAAAAGCAAAGCCTGCAAACACTGTGGAGTCTCTGCTGCATTAGGAGAGGAGTTTCATGAAGATTCATGTCTTTCATATTGTTCTATGAAATTAAAGAGCAGAGGAAAATCACTTTCGAGGAAGTGAAGATGTACTGCAGCAATTTAGTTGTAAACATAATTAAGCAACTGGCCCTGACATACCCGTCCTTTCTTGGCCAAAGTTCAGCTGGAGTTTCCATTGATGTCAAGATCAAGCTATGCAAATAATTAGAACAGGCTTTGTCAGGAGAGTAAGAGCCAAGAGAGATTTTGGGTGACAAGATCTGTAACAACGCTCCCTTCGCTCCTTCTGAGCTGGGTCCAGATCTTTAGGTCCTTCATTTCCCTTTCAGCCTCATCCACCTGCTTAATGCTCACACTGAGACCTGTATGGAAACCTGTGTGAGGCCCAGCTGACAGCCCAGCAGAAGTGGCTTCCAGGCTCCAGACATTGAAGGAAGAAAGGCTGGGATCCCACATGGAGCACTGCACTGTAATGGAGTCACTCTGCCACTTCAGACTTATCCAAATTACATTGATGGGTTAATTTTGCACGTAAGGCTCTCAGCTGGGTTGGGCATCATCTCCCTCCCCTCTGCCTCGATGCCAGATTGGGCACCACGTGTAGCCCTGGAGGTGGCACCCAGCCAGGTCCGCCTGGCACCGGTGCCTGTGTGTGCTCCGTGTGAGTGCCACAGCCCCGAGGTGACATCCCTGCTCTACCTGGAGCCTTTGAGTTCCCGTGGCATGAGGGAGTGGTGCAGAGCCTGGAGATGGAGCCAGCAGGACCAGACATTTAACTGACTGAAATAAGAACTGGGCACTCAACACTTGTCATAACTTGCTCGTGAATGGGCACAAACGTGCAATTTGTAAGTGTAAATACACTTACAGGCTGGTTACAGTTAAGCAAAATCAGACTGCACTTAAGCTGAGCTGAGAGCACTGAGCTTTGGCAGTGATATTTACAGCTTTCCCGAGTCCCTGGGTGTGGACTGGTTTTCTGAAATTGCTGGGTTTTTAGTTTTTGTTTAAAGTAAATGTATAGTCTTTGAAGCTCCAAGGAAAGAACTTGAAAAATGTGACCTTTAGAGCTTTGATACTGGATGACAAATAAAAAGAATCCAGAGGACAATCCCCTTAAAAATATACATGGCTATCACTTAGCGAGCAGAGAAAGGACACAAGGATGATGTGTTTTGCTTTGAGGCCAGGATTGACAGCAGCCTCTTATGTTATCCCTAAAATATTGGTGGGATGACACAGTACCAGCAAACGTCTCCTGCATGCACCATTGCCTGCCCAATTTTGCAGGAGCAGGTGCTGAGCTGGGGCTGTCTGGGCTGAGCCACCAGCTGTGCCCAGCCCGGGGCCCAGCAGCACTCCAGGAGGTGACATTTGCCTCGCTGGCACTTTAGAGCACTTCAGCTTCACCTTTGCAAATGAAACTCTCTGCATCATTGGGGAACCACGCCCGAAGGCCCGCAGGAACTCAGCAGCTATTCTTCCTGCTATTTCTTACTAGGGTGCTCTTTCAAGGGAAGGAAAAACTTGGGGAAACTGGAAAATACTTAGCTGGAGTGGGCAGAGGCTCCTGGATTTGTTCCTCCTGGCCGAGGCTGCTTTGGATTGATGCAGCACTAAAGCCCTGTGGCTCTCGTGGGGTTTTAGTGTGATGCACCATCAGAGCAGCACTGCTCCAGTGAGGATGGAGCGTGTAACATCTCCTACACTGCACACAACTTCATGCAGTCATTCCCCCTCCCCTCTTTGCTCACCTCCTTGTGCAGCTGCAGTACACCACAGTCGGAATGCTGCTGGTCTGAATCAGCTCAGGGACAGTGTTTTGCTGCTCTGTATCAACAACAACAAAAAAATAAAATTCAAACCAACACAAACTTAGCTGAGAAAGTAATAAGAAAGCAAACTCAATTACTGTTTCATCTGGCATTATTGTTGCTTTGCTGCTCTTTGTCAGGGACTTCTTCCAGGCAAAATTGGAGAGATTATCTTGTCTGGATGTTATGAAGTAGCTAATCCCTTCCGCAAGTGGAGGAGAGCCAAACGCTTCGTGTTGGGCCAGTGGAAGTGTAAATATGGTGACAAAGTGCTGCCACTGCTCCCTGGCTCCAGGGGCCGCCTTTTCCCAGGGCTCTGCTCACTCCACATCTGCACAAGGCACCAAGATTCCCCCAAGACCACCCAAAAGATTTCCTCTTTCCTGTCCCAAAAGCTGCCGGAGCAGGTGGATGTGGCACACCATCTCCTCCGCTGCTGTGGGGAACAAGAAGGAAAAGGTATTTTTAGAAGAGAGAAAGGCCATTGTTTAATGTCACCGTGCTGCTGAGCTCGCTCCATCCCTCATCCCAGCCTCATCCCCACTCCCAGCTCTCCCCGGTGTCACCACTGGGCTGTGCAGCTGTGGGAGGCCGAGGTGTAACCCCAGAGCTGCACTGCCTGCCCCAGGGACCCTGCTGTGGGTCCTGCTCCCTGCACAGCTCCTCGAGCAGAGCTGAGGATGAGGATGTTCCTGCCTTCCTCCAGCCACCCTGCAGCAGGGTCTGGAGTAGGGACCTCAGAAAGCAACAGCAGGAGAGAAATAACCCACCTGTCTTGTGTTCACTCCATTTTATATGGCACATAGGGAACTCTCCAGGGCCATTATCTCAGTAAAGACTGTCTTGTTTTCATGTAAGAAGGGCCGTTTTCTGGTCACCTTGAGGGAAGCAGGGTGAGGTTGCCTCAAACAGAAATTCTCAGAGGTCCAATCTTCACTCACACTGCACATTAACTCAGAGCAACACGTTCATGGGAACAGCCCTGACACAGCTTCACCCCTGGGCTCCGTGCGAGATCTCTGTCACAGCCCTGGGAACACGGAAATCACCAGCCCCCTCCCGGAGCAGCACCTCCGGGCTGAATCCCAGTGTCCTCCCTCTTCCATAACCACAACAGAGAGACAACACAATACCCCACCTGCCCATGGCCCCCCCACCCCCCAAAATCCAGCAGCTCGGGTGAGAGGTATCTGCAAAGCTGGGGAAACGCCGGGCTGGAAGCGCAGCCCCCGCCCGTGCGGGTGTGTCTGTGTACATCCAGCCAGGGGGATATTTAATGATAATTGCTCCTTTTCAGCAGCGAGCAACGTGCCTGGTACAACCCAAAATGATTTTGCTATTTTGACGTTGGGAAATCTGCAAGTCAAAGGTGAGGGAACGACTGCGCAGAGCAGCCAATATTAAAAATCACAATCTGGCAGCGGCGGCGCGGGCTGGCAGAGCTGGATTGCCAATCATTTTTATACCTCGGCGCCTTAAATAGCAATAATGTGTTGAATGTGAAATTGCCTGTGCTGATGGGGGTTGCTGCACGTTATTAAAATCCAAGCGTTGGGACACACGTTACACATTTGTGATTCTTTAGAGACATTGTTGGGGGAAAAATACAAACTCCAGGGGAAATTTGAGGGAGGGGGGCCCAGGAGGTAAAGGGCAAGGGAGAGGCAGACAATCAGGTCTCTGAAAGATCACCAGGCAAAAGGCAACAGGGAGAACACTCTAGCTCTTCTGGATATGCCCAGGAAGCAGCCAATTATTTCGGAGTCGTTGGAGCGTTGTGATGCAGATTATTCCCTCTAACACTCACTCCCTGTGCAATTCCCATTCCGTTTGCTCTGGACTGGCCCATTCCGGATCCACACTTGGCCCAACACCTGAGCCCCCATTTCGGAGCCAGGCTGCTGCTGTGCCTTCCTGTGCATCTCTCTGTCCAGGGACAACAGCCCAGCAAGGTGCCCCGTCCTTGTCCCCAGGGAACGGGAATTGCTGTTGGCGATGCTCTGACAGCTCTGCTTGGGTGAGAGCTGAGTCCTCACCAAAGCCACTGCTTCCCACCTCCACAGGAGCATTGCTCCTCCCCAGCCAGGGAGTCATTATCCACTCCAACTGCCACATCCCTCCTTCTGGATGACTAGAACCCTTAATCCGTGATTTCACAGCCCTACTTAGGTACAAGCACCCACATGCAATGCAGATCTGTATATCTGTATAAAAAGCAGCTCTGCATAAACACACCCCTGAAAGAGGAAAAGCCGTGATGCAAACACGGTGTTATTTCCATCCATCTCCGAAGTTACTGTGTGATTCCTTAGCTCCACCAGCCCCCTTCCTGCTCCCCTCTCCTCTGTCACACCTTCCAGGTGCCAAACTTCTGCAAAACCTTTCAAGAGTAGGATATTCTTAGCCCAGATGTACACAGACCATGGGTTGAAGGTGACTAAAATAACAAAAACCCATGTGCCTTTAATATTCTTAAGATTAATTTTGCTACAGCCTCATGGAGTGCCCTGGGCCAGGCTGGGGTCCTGCCATGCAGGCAGGTGAGACAGGAGAGACAGGAGTGGGAGGTGGAGAATTGAGATGCACACTTCTCAGAACAAAGCAGAGATTTAAGGTCCTGTCATATCCCAGAGTTTTATTAGTCCATTTGCAGCAGCTATAGGACTGATTTTTTAATTAATATTTTTAAGAGAATAGGCATACGAGTAAAGTCCTAGTAATAAAAGGTGTCAGAACAGAATAAAACCTCAAGTATCTCTGTTCATCACTCTCATGGACCTCATGCTCTTTCAACAAGGTCACACAAAAACCAGCAGCTGAGCCTATATTTCTCCAGACCCTTCACAGCTCCTCTCCTCACACACTCCAACTTTGCTCAGTTTGTCACTAGCAACCAGCAGCGACATCACCTTCAGTGGCAACATCATCCATCCATCCATCCATCCATCCATCCACCCATCCACCCACCCACCCATCCCACGGCACGTCACTGCTCAGGAGGAGCTGCAGCACTGATGGGCCTCAGACCCAGGCAGCCAAAGGGTACAACACAAGCAAAATAAAAAGCCTGAGAAAATGGACGTTAAAACGTTAAATGAGAGAAGCAAAGACTGCAGGCAGGAGCTGGGGGATGCATTGTGCTCAGAGGGAAGGCAGCCCAGCAGTGGGGGGCAAAGTGCCGCGTTCCCGGCGGCCGCGGCGCACAGGCGACGGCGAGATATTGATTTGATAAGCAGATGAGCTGAAATTCCAAATGCATTGGAGATGCTGATAGGAAAAAAAAAAGGTAGATGGAGAGACAGGGGAACGCAAGAGAAACAGCTGCGTACACTGAGATGTCATGGAAAGCAGAAGGTCATCGGGATCCATGAAATTCCCCAAAGAAACAGGGAAGTGGAGATCGCAGGGAGACAGCAGATGTTTTTGTGCCAGGACAATGATGGAACCATAATTACAGCGAGATGGAGTGTCCTGCACAGTCCCAGCAACACAGAAACAAAACAAACCCCAGCCAGACACGTTTGATTGGCAAGTGGAAAAGGCTACAAAAGAGTAATAAGCATTTAGCCCTTCCATTACAGAGGAGTCAGGCAAGGGGAAGAACGAGGGCACCTCTTCACTGCAGAAGCCAGAACACTGCCCGAGAGGTCAAGCTGCTGACAAAAATCTGGATTTGTATGAGTCCCACACATGGGAGCCTCACAAGTGGTTTTCCCCCCCATTTTCAATAGTGGGGGGCACAGCAGACTCAGTCTGGGGCTGGGGGGCTCAGCAGACACTGGGGCAAGAGCTTCCTCCCCATTCCTGGGCAAACCCACCCCGGGCGACTTGCCCTGTTCAAGGGCAAACAGAGCCTGGCACAGGCTGGGGCACCTTGGGGGGCTTGTGCCATCTCAGCTGCCACTGGCAAGTGTCCCAGAGGTCCAGAGGAGAATGAGCATGGGCTGAATCCGGGGTCAGGGCTTGTGTGCTTGGAAGCTCGGCTGTCCCTGCAAACAGCCAGCCCTGGGATGTGACGGCTCTGCCAGGAGCAGCAGCAGCGCTGGGACACCGAGGGGAGCCAGAGCTCCTTGCCCAGGGGACCTCTCTGCATGCCCAGCACACACCGTGACCGTCTCAGCAGGAACATTTTCCCCTGACTCATTCATTCCTTTCTGGCTGTTGCCTCTGAACAATCATGCTGAACTTTGCTTTTCACTCTCTGCACTTGCAAGTCCATTTTCAGCGTGAGGACAACTAACTCACTTCATTTTGGCTGGAGGGACAAAATGATCTTATTTGAGAAAAAAAAAAATCTTGTTTCTGTGTTCTGAGGCAGCTCTGAGGGAAAGGCACGCCACGATCACAAAACACATCCAAGCAAATTAGGGGTCTGTCTCTGCGAGTGAAAAGCAACACTCTCCCTTTATCATCTCACATCCAGACACTGTGTAAGGACAAACCTGCACAAGCAGAGATACAATCTGGGCCTGCGAGCAGAGAGGAACATCCCAGGCATGTAAATCAAGGTCCTATAGACGCAGTGTATAGCCGGGATGATGCATCTCCCTTCAAGGACTGCGAGCCCGAGCGGCCGCGCTTCCCCGGCGCGGCGCGGCCCAAGCGGCGGAGCGGGGCTGGGCTGGTGCTCGAGTGCCATCTGCTGCTCTGTCCTCGCCACGGGACTCGCTTCCTCCTCCTTCCCTGCCACCGGAGGCTGCTGCTCTCCCGAGGAAGGACCGGGACCGGCGCGGGGGGTGTGGGTGTCAAGGGGACGGGGCAGATACAAAAAAAGCGAACCCACCTTCCTCCACTACGACTCTTCCCTCATCGTTTGTGGTGTTTTTCTGTCCTCAGAAAGCGTCTGGGGACAGGGCTGGGCACCCGCAGCACTTCACTCTGCCATCCCTCACCCCGACCTGCACAGGACGCTGTGTCACTGTCCCATAGCAGAATCAGAGCTACAGACCTGGCAAGGCAACCAAACATTTCTTCCTGCTCTGACAAAACAACTTTTCCAGTGATGAACAACTGTCTCCCTTGGGGCTGGGTTTCCTGGAGCCCCTCCTGAGCACTGGGGACAGGAAACCTGGGGGAGAACAGGAGGCTGGGGGGCTGAGGCAGCTGGGTGCCCCCAGCAGCCGCACTGGGAGATGGTGGAGCAGCCGGGGAACGTCCCTGCAGCAGGCAGAGCTCGGGGGCTGTGACAAACCGGGAGCTGCTCGTGCTGCCACTCGCGGCTGCGAACAAGAACGGTACTTGAGGGCCAGAGAAGTGCTTCAGGTGCACTTGGAGAGCGACAGACAACACACAGGAGAGAAGCCCAGATCCACGGATTACTTTGAGTGCTGCTATGCAGAAACGAGGGCACCTCACTTGAAACAGCGTGAAATGTCTCTTCAGCGTTCTTGAATCCAAACTGCAGAGTCAGGGCACAAAAAAAGAACAGCAGCCCCCAGGCAACACGCAGGGTTTTGAAGCTGGGACATGAAGTGCACAAACCAGAGTCCCTCTGATCCCTCTCCCAGGGGGAGGTTAAAACCTCAGTGCGCTCACACCTACAGCATAACTCCCAGTGCTTTCTCCTGCTCTCCACGAGGATGGAGAATGTTGTCAGAAACATCCAACCCTGCTTTCAGACACCAAAATACACACCTGGGCTTGCGCAGCAGCTTCTTTACAGCCTTGATTCAGCAAGAGGAGGAAAGCTTCCAGCACGTGTTCACCTCAGCAAAGGCTCTGCAGGGCCAGAAAGGGTCCAGGGCTCAGGGTCTGAGGGGAAGTCAGCACCCCCCTGCTCCCACCTAGGGAGCAAAATTCAGCAGCTTGAGCCTGAGCAGAGGCAGGGCAGGAGAGGAGGCTGTGAACTCAGGGGCAGCGTAGACAAGCCGCGGCAGGGCCATTACTCACCTTCCCGGGATGACAGATGAGCCAGGGAGGCTTTCAGGCAATTTAGAAAACAAACAGGAAGCACTTTTTCCCCTCACACGTAATTAAGTTGTGGGACACAGTGCCAGGGGGAGCTGTGAAGGTCAGAAGGAGAGCCCCAAGCCTCTCCTCCAGCTCCATCCTCACCCCTGGTACCCAATGCAGTCAGAATTTTTTGTCCATCATTGCTAGTTTGGTTGGTTGTTTTTAATGGGGTGGGGAAGGAAGCGGGGAGGAAGCGGAGCCAAAACTGAAGCCAAAACACAGCCCCTGAGGCAATGAACTACAGGCAAGACACGTTCTCTAATTCTTGCTCAGCAGCCTCCGACACACCGGCTGCCCAGGGACAGCACCGAGGTGGGACCCCACGGAGCAGTGTGATGCAGTGGAATGCAAGGGAAAATACAGCTTGCACCTAATTTTTCTTTCTTTTTAGGAAAAAGCTTCTGCCAGTGAAGTTCCCAGCAGAGATGTGCTGAGCCAGGCTCCGGGCTGCACCCGTGGCTGCGGGAGGTGAGGAGCTGAGCTGCTCCTCGTGTCAGTGCTCCACGTGCCAGTGTCAGACAGGGGGTCCCTTACTCTCCATCTGCCCCAAAAACTCTGCCCTCCTCCTCCCTTCCCTGAGGAGCCTTGAAATCAGTGTTTCAAAGGGAAATCAGCTCCAGGCTCTGCCAAAGAAGCAGCCGTGGCACTGCAGAGGATGTGGCAGGAAGGTGCTGCGTGCCCAGGGATGGGCTCGGGGTCCTGCACCCCGGGCAGGAGGACAAGGGGCAGCAGCCACACGCACGAGGCCTCCTAGGGAGCCTCTCTCATCCATGGAAAGGGCCCGGAGAGGGGACCTGGGCATCCAGGGGCTGCTTGGCAGGGGGCGCTGGAGTGTGCCATGCAGCCCGTGGAAGCTCTCCAGGGGGTTATAAATGAGGCATTTCCAGAGGCCTCATTCATTTCACCTGTAATAAAATTACTACTTTCCAAAGGGAAAAGCCCCTTTGAAGAGCTTCAGCCAAGGCACCCCGTGGGACAGCTCAGCTCCTGTACCTGTGCTCAGCCTCACTCCTGAGCCAAGGATTACGGAGCTGCTCGGGGGCCACTGATGGATTTATGAGCAGCACGACCCACTCCAAATCCAGCACAGCCTCGTCGCCGAGGTCTGACAGGGCACAAGGCACCACTGCCACAGCCTCCCCTGGGCCTTTCTTGACCTGAGCCTTTTCCAAGCAGTCCATACTGAACTACACCCTCCCCCATCCCAGCAAATCCACTCACTTTTGTCCATAGTATAAAAAACCTCAAACCTAAACCAGCCCCCCCATTAATGTTCACGTACAGGCTGAGAGTTGTGATTTTAAAGAAGAAAGAGCTGCGTCTCTGTTACCTGCCAAAACCTCCTTATTGCAGTTCCTCTCACCCTGCAATGTTCTATTTTACAGCAGTTTAAAAACCAGGCAGCTTTCAACACAAATAGGGAACAGGATGTTCTTCCACAGAGCAGAGCCAGAGGAAAACAAGGGACAGGGAGCTGACACTGGCGGAGCTCCCCACGCCTGTTGTAGATTCCTGACTTCAACACCTCTCAAAGAAGGGAAAACACCAACATTGAGACAAGTCAAACTCTGCCGTGAACAATAAGCAGCGACCCATCGACCCGATGGGTGCAGAGCAAGGAGCCCAGGGCTGCTCTCATGAAGGCAGGAAATGAAGGCTCTGAAGTCACCAGTTTCATTAAGACGGCTTAAAATTCGAGCTTTAATTGAAATGGAAAGAAACATTTCAAAAGGATATATTTTTTATAGATCTGAGTTACCCAATTTAGTTTTCCTTGGGTGTTACTGCAAACATGAACATTAAATCAAAGCGCCAAATAGGAGAGAACTCCCAGAAAGGACATAACCATTCCCTGGCAGAGGGGATTGGACCAACGGCTTTTTTGCAGGCCACTGCCCAAACATGCGATGCCCTGGCATGTCAGCTCACGGGATGTGAGCACATCCTCGGATCACCTGAAGCAACTTCTGAGGACTGACTACATCAACAATTTCTGGCAAGCATGTTCTCTGCCAGCAATAAATCCCAGCTCAATCCATATCTAAAATGATACACATTAGAGGGCATGTCTTTAAGAGCATTAAGTCAGCTTAAATTACTTGAGCAAAATTTTAAATATGTAATAGAAATCTAAAAAGGAGCAACAAAAAAAACTGAGAGAGAACACCACTGCAAGAGTAATGCCAAGTTGTTACTTTTTTTTTTTTAAACAGATCTGTACAGCAACATAGCAAAGGATGCAGCGATCACAATTTCAACCAGACAGCAACCTAAGGGGACACTAATCCTCATACAGCAGAGCTGAAACACTCCCAACATTCAGATGCTCCAAATAATTTGGCTACCCTAATGCACTCCATACCAGTTCTACCTATATAGGACATTTTGGTGTGAAAAAGTTTCTGTAAAGTTCCCTTTGTTTCCAGTGTTTTTCTTGTACAAAATATTACAATGATTTTTTTATATATATTTACAGACTTGCACGGCTAGAAAAATATAAACTACAATTGGGCTTGGCAAGCAGTTTCTTTTCTTTAAATACATGACATTTCAGAGCAAAAATTGTAGTGGTAACACCCTGCACTCCAAGCCCCTGCAGGGAGAGCAGATCAAGCCTAAAATGCATGATTGCAGTGAGACACGGGAACGCAACTCCTCCACCTCCCGGCGCAAGGAAGACACAAGATGGATGCTGTTTGTGCAGGTTACTGGCACAATACAGAAAAATCCATAACTGAACATTAAATTCCCTAATAACATTCATTAATTTCATAGGCAGGGCCTGTTTAAAAAAGGACAACCAATGTAACTTTTGGAAAAAGCAGACACCAAGCTCATGGGGCACAACACAGCCGGAACCGAAGCGCGGTTACCGTTTCAGGGGCCTTTGCCTCGAGCCAGACCCAAAGGTTTTAAGGTTTTTTCCACTTAAATTTTGAGCAGAGGCCAGGGAGGATTTTTTGCTTTAAAGCTACAGTATCTGTCGTTATGGCTTTGAACACCCCCTTTCAGGAGATGAGGTATCTGTTCTAGTGAAATGGTAACAGTTGAGCAAAAGGCGTTTCAATGGACCACAAAACTCCGCAGGCAGGTGTAAACGGGTCTCCTCGGGGGAAGTTGCCAAACCGAATTGTAACAGTGCAAAACAAGATTTTGTCTTTTGTTTTTTTCTCTGCAGAAAGAGTTGTCAAGGCATCTAGGACATTGCTAGTAGTCGAGCCACCGAGCAAACCCTCTTTCCACCAGAGTCCTGTTTATTGACACCACCTAAAGGGAGGGGGAAAAAACCCAAAAAAGAGTAGATAAGTGAACAAAGCCACAGCAACAAACATGGATTCTGCAAGTTCCTCATCAACAACAGAAGGTTTACGATTAAGGAGTTTTCAACATACACATCAATATACCCACCTCATCTCCCATCAAGTTCCACAGCTGTATCAGCGGCAGCCCCGTGACACTGTCATAATTTGTGACCTGGAAACACAGAAAAACGTGGGTGTGCAGCAATTCTGGTCCCAACTCACTTACAGGGACAGCTACAGCCACTACCAGAAGCACTTCAGAAGAGGTGAGAACTACTGGACTGCAAGCAGGTGCTGCCTGCAAAAGTCTCTGGGACATCACCAGAAGTCCCAGTGCTGCCTCTGGCCAGTCAGAGCCAGATCCCACATGTCCATGGTGCAAAACCAGTGAGGACTGGCAAAGCAGTGCAGACCCAGGGGACCCCAGATCTGCTGGACAACAGGCCCTGTTGTGCTCTGTGAACCCATCCAGGTCCCCTTCCCTGGGCCTGCATCAGAAACAAGAGGGAGTGTTGATCCCTTCCCAGTCCCAAGAGGTGCTCACGGAAGTTCCCAGCCCCAGGACTTCCCAGGAGCCAGGCTGGCAGGCTCTGGCTTTGGAGCAGGGCAGAGGACACAGAGTGCAGGGCAGAGGACACCAGCAGTGCCACCAGCAACGAGACTTCTCCAGACATGTCCTGTACCTGTGCCACGAGGACGGCGCCTCTGGTCATCTCACTGACAGCGGCGTCGGCTTCCGCGGAAAAGTGATCCTCGTCTGTGGAAAAAGGAGAGCAGAGAAAACAAGTGAGGTCTTTTGCAGACTTTACAGGCCAGGAAGGACTATTGAGCTAACATTCTCTGGCCTCCTACACACACTGGGCCAGAGAACCCTCATGGCCCAGCTGATCCTGTCCCTGGAGCTGTCGGTTCTGCAGGGAAGGGATGAAGAGCTTCCTACAGCCACCAGCCATGATCGAGTGAACGCAAGTCGCTGATGGATCAGGAGGCTTTATAGACAGCAAAGTACATTTCTGCAGCATCTTGGAGCTGCCATGGGTGTTTGATCCTCAATAAACTAAGCTCAGGTCCCTCAGGGCTTTGCTGACCCTGGGGCACCACTGGCTCTGGGAACTCAAAGTGCCTGTACCACAGGTGCCCAGCACCTGAGCAGAGCCAAGGACAAAAAAAGCAAACCAAAGTGTTTCTAGGCAGTGACTGACATTCTCCCAGTGCTTGCAGGCTTGGCTTTTGAACACAGAACTTTACAAATCAGTCATTTCAGGAGGAAAATGTCAGCTATTTGTCTGCAGATTAAAAACTGAGTTTGCATTTACGGCAGCTCTATGACAGAAGAATTAGAGCAGCTACAGCTACTGCACCTACACCCTGCCAGTCCTGCCAACTTGCTGCTTAGGACAGTAATTCATTCTCTCCTCCGAGCAGGAAAAGGCCTGGACATTTATCATCTTTCCCCTGGATTCTGACAGGTTATGCCATGCTAGCACATTTAGAAGAACGCAATACAATTTTTCCAATCCTTCCTCTTGTCACATCAGAGGCTGCACTGGCAATAGGAGCTAGAAGGTTTAGACAGAATCATGGCTTGGACACATCTGGCATCCATGGAAACCTGAAGGAGAAGCACCAACAGTACATCAAGAGCTCCATTACCTGGAAGTGGCACCACATTGTCAAGTAAAACTTCTGCTCCTTGGAAAGGTAGTGTTAAAAAATCAGACCTTAAAGAAAAGAGGATCAGAGTAAGAACAGGGCTTTAAATCACTCCTGCATTCTTCAATGTGACATTGATTAATCAAATTGCTCTTACAAGAATTCAGTTTTAAATTAATGACAGTCAAACAAAAAAAATAAAAATCAGACTATTCTCCCAGCAATCTAAGAGCAGCAATAAATTGTCTGATTAACATGCCAAGCTGGATCAGGCTGCAAGCAAAACCAACCTCCATCAGGGAGGCTGTGCTGCCTTGTCTCCCACCTCTGGGGCACAATCAAGTCTTTAATGGGCTTGCATAAGAAACCCCTGATCCAACACAGCTCTCCCAGACAGTGGGGCCAGGGCATCGAGAATTGGGAGCTTATTCCTGGCTCATCACTCAATCACACTTCGAGGCCTCCTGAAGGCATCCTCTTCCTCAGCTTCCACACTGAAGTGGCAGAAGCTGCCATTTCCTCTCCCTTCCCTTCAAAAAAGCCTTGCAAGAGCTTGCTGTGCTCCCAGGAACCCACACTCATTGCTGAGCTGAACCTTTCCACCACTTCCCACTTCAGCTGTGGAAAAACCTTTAAGAATTCAAACGATACAGACTCCTCTGATTAGAATTTGAGCCAGACATGGCCTCAGGCCACGAGAGAGGATCTACAGACCTGATTTGCCTGAGTGTGTCGACCTTCACTTTGTCATATCCTCCATAGTCCACGTATTTGAGCTCCACTTCATCGGTCTCCTCGAAGTAGCTGATGACCTGGGCCCGGAGCCATGCCCCATCCAGGCCTGGAGCTGCACAGATAATGCCAACTGCAAAACACCAGAGCGCACAGAAGAAAGGCTCAGGATAAGTGGATTTCCAAAAATCAGCGCTTCAGGCGTGAGCAGTGCTGCTCAATTATCTATGGAGAACCAACAGCATTTCTTAGGCTGCTTCCATCTTCCTCCAACTCCCCCCACACCCCCAGCAGCCTCGGCCTGCAGCTGAGACATAAGACTAGTGGGTTTTACTCTCAGCTCTGTCTGCCACAACTGAGCTGCCCTGCCCAGGTACCCAGCTCCCTTCAAGCCTCTGGGCAGTAACAGCAAGGTCCATCTCCACCAAAGAATGCACAACCCCTTTCCATGTGATGGCCCCTTCACACCAGGGGCAGACACGGTGACAGACATGGACACAGTGACACTCTGAAGGTCTGGGAGCAGCTCCACGCTTCGTCAGCAGAAATACCCCAGATGCCAGGTTGATTGTCAAAATAAGCTGAGACAGGCTTGATCTCACTCTGAATTTCAACATGCAGCTACGTGGCTCGGGAGGTACTCCAGGGATGAGCAGGGTAAGGGAGAGCAGACCAACATCTGTATTCTGGCAGCAGCTTAAAGATGAGGTGACATGAGAGCTACCACATCCTCATCCACTGGGAACTTCCCACACCTGACTCAGGGACAACAGGCTTGCACAGGAGCCCAGAATTTTCACAATGCACAAGCATCCATGACTTGCCTTCTACTGGAGTGGGCAGGGTTGGAATTTCAGGCTGAGAGTAGCAGGCGAACATCTGCTGGTCGAGGCTGCGCAGGACGTGGAACGTGGGGTGCGTGTGCTGCTGCAGGAACATGTGCCCTGCATCCACCTGGTGTGCCACCACCACCTCCACAGTGACTCCATCGGGCAGGAACAGCTGCCACGGGGAGGAAAAACTGTCATGAGTGTTCGTGGCAATGCAAGCTCCAGCCCCAGCACAGCCAGAGAGCCGGGACTCACCCAGGCGGACACGAGCAGGGAGTGAAGCGGCAGCGGCATCGGCGGAGGGAGGGTGTAGATGTTGGTGAGACACAGCTCTTTGAACTTCTTGCCAATCAGGCTCAGGACTTTCTCTACTTGATGCGAGGTCCCTGGAAGACAAAAATCCCACGGAAATTCTGTAGCATGGACATGGCTGAGAACACCTCCAGTCCTGTCACTTGACAAAATACAACTGCCAGGATCCTCCCGCACTGCATCAACAGTGCAAGTTCTAACAGGTTGGCCAGAGGAGTTTGAAAAGCACTGGACTCAGAAGCTACTAAATCCATTTAAATTCCTTGCCCATCTAACTAAGGCCCCCAAGATACACATTAGACCATGAATAGACATTCCACTCACCTTCAATGTGACAGACCTGGGAGTCACGGAAATAAGGTAGTGTTGAGACATAAATTTTGGCACCAGACGCTTGCCTCAAGTAGCTCATAAACCTCCCTTGTTTGCCAATCAAGCGGCCAACTAATTCCTTCAGGAAAGGGACAAGAAAGCAAGTCAGGAAGAGAAACACAGATCAAACATCCCTGTTCTCTGTGGCTTACATCACCCACATTCTCAGTTCCTCTATCACAGGCAGGATAAATACAAGTCAGTGCTGGACCAGAGCAGAGTTCAGCTGGTCTGGGACGAGTCCAGACCTGTAAACACAGCTCATTTTCATAATCCCCTGCTCTTAATACCTATGTACCCTCAAAGCCTCCTGGATGCTTTCAAAGCATTGGACTCCCAGACAGGGTGGAAGATAATGGGGAATAACAAGCTCAACAAGCACCATTCCCCTGGGTGTAGCCCTGGAGTGCTGCTTGTTTACGTTTGTGCACTGGCTCTTCACTCCTGTGAGTCCTAACAGGAGCAGAACACTCCAGTCCTCCTGGACTTGCTACTGATCTCCCTGGGATGGCACTGAGCCAGCACCAGACTGGGAGGACCAGGAGATGGCTGTGTAGGGCAGGGCAGGATGGTGAGCAGGCCAGCAGCTGGTTACCTTTGGGACCTCGATTTCCCAGATAACAAAGTCAGGCTTGCTGGATCCTCCTTCCAGCTTCGCGTTCTGGCGAGCCACCGTCTTCCTCATGGCACTGCCACTGTCCACAAAATCCACACTATTTACATCTGAACCTACAAGACAGGCACAAGCATTCAGACAGCCCCCACGACCCACACTTACATTCCCACCCCAAAAGGGCTGCAGAGTGACCCCAGCGCCAGGTGTGCCCACCCTGAAGGGTGGCAGGGGGCTGCCTCTTGCCCAAATTTGCCCTATGCTTGAAGAAACAAGGTGCAAGAGCTGAACTGTATTTTGTTCCCAAACCAAAGGCTGATACCAGGAACATTTCTGCTTGGAAAAGGGACAAACTCCAGCAGCCTCCTCCTGATCAGATCCCAGATACAGCCGGTGGCACATGAGCTTGGTCCTTCCTCCACATTAACATGCAGAAACATGAAGATCCTCACTTGCTTGCAAGTATTCAGACCATCCAGTGAGAGACCAAAGAGAAAAATGAACCCAACAGCTGCTTCACATTTGCCACATCTTAATGGGTAACACAGCACAGAGGCTGAGAAAGGCCAAGGGTGCAGCTGTTGGCACTGACTGTGCAAAGGCAAAGGGAAGATTTAAGATTCCCAGCCTGGACCTGAAGGTCAGCTGGGTGATCTGCTGTCCAACACTGCCACCTTATCAGCTTAACCTCCTGTATTCCCCACTCCCCACCCTCAGTGTCTCAGTGCCACCAGGCTCCACAACTCCCTCCTGGGCCGTCCTGTCACACTGGCACTCACAACAAGGCAACACCATTCTCCTCCTGGGGTTACTCTCACTAGTGAAAACCTTCTGTGGGTTCCATCCTTCACTGCTGGCAAACTCAATCCCCATGTCTTGCAACAAGCAATGTTCCAACTGCTTTGTAGCAATTACAAGAGACATCCTCAGTCATTAAGGGCTGTTGGCACCACAGGGTCCTACAAAGGATTTGAACATCCATCCCCAAGGTCACACGGGCTAATGTTTGCTCAGACAGCTTTGCATGTACTGTGCCAGGCACACATCATCCAGCATCTACAAGGCAAAAGCAACACAGACAGATGGGGGAACTCCATGAATATTGCTCCCTGTTGGGATTTCTTGGCATGCACCTGCCCTTCCGAACAAAAAAGGCTTCAGGGTAATTGCTCTGCAACCAGCTGATTTTATCACAACTCATCAGAGCTCTGCTCTGGCTCCTCCAGCAGCACCTCAGAAGCTGCCTCACCTTCCTGTCAGCAGCAGCCCATAAACAGGGGTAAGTACCCAGGGCTTCCTAGAGGTCAGCAGAAACCACTGGTATGAGCAGGTCTCACACCCACAAGGTGCTCCCCAGCAGTGCTTGTTTACCATGTGTTTTGCAGGAGGGTTTTCCAGGCCCTTACCTTCCGAGTGATCTCCATCCGTCCCTGGTGCACTGCTACACTCCTGACTCAGGTCTGGCCCATCCTCCTTCAGGATCCCATTGCTGTAGGGCACTGTGCTGCCCTCGGGCAGCCCCGGAGCAGGGGGGGTTTCCCTTGGTACCAAGCTCTGCTCAGCAGACATGTCTGGGGCTGAGGATGTGCTCAGTGAGTCCGAGTGCTGGTCTGATGCGACAGACAGCACTGTGCTCTGCAGGGTGTCCTCTACACTCGTCCCACCTCCAGGGGTGTGTGTGCTGTACCCAGAGTCCTCCATGGCCAGAGGTGACTTTTCCAGTGAGTTCTCCACACAAGTCCGATCATCTCCTTGGGACTCCCTGCACACCCGGCTCTTCACCCGACAGACCTTTGTGTTTCCCTGAACAGGGCTGGCCCAACAGCCGTGTGATGAACAGCTGGAATCTGTCACACCCCGACCCTGCTCCTCTGCACTGCTCCCCGCAGCCACGCTCTCATCGGCTGCTGTGGTTCCCTCCACAAGCACCTCACCAGAGGCAGCAACACTCTCCATCCCCAGAGGTGCCTCAGCTCGGCTGGCAGTGGCCTGGCAGAGCCAAGGGGATGCATCGCCTGCAGAACCCGACAGCACTTCCTCAGTTGCTGCCAAAATGACCTTGGAAATGATCTGTATTGCTACTTGCTCAATTTTCTCAACTTCCTTGTCCAAACTCACTCCCCCAATCTTCCCTCTTTCAGACTCATCTCCTTTTGGCTGTGTGTCCTTCTGACATACTGGTTCAGTACCAGTGATTGACTCGGACATGTCTTCTTCCCTGGACTGCTTTGGACAGGCAGACTCCGAACTCCCTGCTAACACGCTCACTGCAGAATCCTCGTGACCTGATACAACTTCAGCTTCATTGAGAAAGGCTTGTGGGGCACTGGCTTCTTTCTCCAGTCCCAAGCAACGGGCTGTCACAGAGCCAGTATCCGACTGCACAGTTCCTGGCATCTGCTTTTCCTTAGGGGGCTTAAACGAAGACTTATCCAACTGCTCTGTGTTGCTGCTGTCCTCCCTGACTCCCAAAGACTCCTGTGTCGGGGCTGGCTGCTGGCCTTGGTTTGTCCCCGAGCCTGGCAGCGGTGCGGGGCTCAGCGCCGCGCTCCGGCGACACTCGGTGCTGTCTGAGAGCAGAGCGGGGGAGGCACGAGCAGGGACACCGCTTCCCTCTCCAGATCCTATCGATTCCAGCTTTTCACTGTCGTCCTCATGGCTGCTGGGCCCAGCTGTCGCTGCCGACACGTCTGGGAGGTCCCGTGAGAGATCCGGCCTCTCGTGAGCTGGGCGCAGGAGAGAGGGCGTCGTCGGCCCCGCGGACAGCAGGGAGGTCGGGGCTGGGTTCTGCGGGCACTCCTCCTCCGACGGAAGAGGCAGTCTTCGAGGAACACATGCTTCTGGTTTGGGACGTGAATCACTCTCTGATACTTCTTCCTGCTTCTCCCTTTCTACGGCTATTGCTTGTTTGTCGCGATAGCTTGAGTGCTTTTTTCTCCAGGAATAGATCCACCAGCAGCCAAGAAGTGCCAGCACTCCAGGAATGGCATACGGGACAAAATTGCGGAAGCGTAAAGCCATCTTACAGACCTTCAGCAGTTATACCTAGAAGGAGAAACAGAAATCACGTTAAAATAGTCACAGGGAAGGTGACAGGAAGGTTGAAGTCCCATAAGTGCCTTGAGGTATTGCTATTAGCGTGGTCAGGCTTGTTTTCTAGCTGCTCTAGAAATTCACTTCTCTGCTCTGCCAGCACTCCACAGAACAAGATCCTTACCAAAGACTAGGGATATCTGGACATGTCTCATCATTATACTCCATGATTTAACCCTACCTCATCTCTGCACTTAATTTCCCCTTGTTTCCTCTGCCTCACACCTCTGCAGGTCAGTCCTGTCCCCAGGACAGCCTCCAGCACAGCAGGTTCCTCCAGCACCAGGCTGGGCTCACAGCCCAGCTGGACCACAACATTCCACAGCACGGGCTTGGCACACAGCAGGGCTCCCCAGCTCTGCCCTTGAAAGGCAGCACCCCATTCCCGAGGGTTCTGGAGTCTGACGACACACACTTCTATGAAACCTTAGGAACCCAGCTCTGAAGTTTGTTCTACGTCCAAATCCACTACACTGACAGCTGCCACTCCCCTGACTCAAAAGCTGACAGCTCTCCCTTTTCCTCTGCAAGGCCTGTGACCTCATTCCCACCTAGACACCCAGTCGTGCTCCTTCACTGGCAAGCCTCACCTGGGTCACACGAGGCAGGGCTGCCATGCCTTTCCTTTTCCTTAAGGAATGTCTGCAACTGGAATGCAAAGCTAAACTATTACGACATCCCAAACAGCCTTGCTTGCAAAGCACTTACAGTTTATATTTTCACTGCACAGGAATTAAAGCAAAACACCACGTGTCTGAGGGTGCTTACACAGACAGGCTTTAATCCAAACAGCCCTCAAGACTCTTGCCAGCAAGCAACAAAAATAAAGATTGTTTTCAGGAGATAGCAAAGTCTTAGAAATGGGAGCCACCCACTGGAAAAGAACATTATCTGGTTCCTCTTTAGAAGTATAATATTACTGTGACAAGAGAGGACAACCAAGGCAGTTGGCCCTGTGCTCAGTGTGTCTCAACCAAAAAACCCTTTCTGTTATCAGGGCAAATGCCCCAACCACAGCTCCCAGTTCAACACTCCTTCAGGCCACAATCTCCACGAGGAGCTGATGGCATTCTAGCTGAGGGACAAAACCATGCCTCCCTCGGGCTCAAACCCAGTGTCAGAACCTCAGATAATTTAATATTCACTCCAGATTTCTCACCTCCTGCAGCCACATTCTCTGTTCCACAGGAGCATCCACACAACTTCATCCACCCTAGCTGAGACCCTGCCTTGCTTCCTGCAAGGCCCAGACACTGAGGCACATGAATGAATGAATGGCAAAGGCAGGGACTAGAAAATTTCTTGTTCAATCCCAAATTAAAGGTCAGCTGCAGACATGATTTAAGGAGTTCAGTAATATCCCCAGTACCTCACAAATAAGGCATTTATGTTGCTCTACATGGGAGACTTGTGTGTTCATCAGACATTTGTATCTGATTAAATAAACTAAATAACTAAGAAGTAACTAAATCCCAGTTACTTCCAGCTGTCTGTATGCAGTGAGGGAGCAGGGCTCACTGCTGAGGGTGAATCCTCTGTTAATGGCAACATCTGGGATCTTGGAATTAAAAAAACAACAAACCTACGCAGTACTGTGGCTGTTGGTGTTTGGAAGCTGGCAAACAGAAAGGGTGAGGGCTGTACATTCCCAAGACAAAAGGTTCCCCTTCATGCTGCCCAGCACAATGGCACATTGTGAGCTGCGAGTGCTCATCTGCTGTGTGCCCAAGTTGTTGTAATTAATGCAGAACTACCCTACAAGATGTCTCTCAGGCGTACTAGAAACCCAAATTAAAGTAGCTCACGTAAGTCCATTCCCAGCAAGCATTCCCAATTAAACAGACAGCCCTATTATTATCCGATTCCCTACTAAGTTGCACCAACTGTCCAAACAATAGTCCCACACAGCTCTGCAGCGCAGGGAGACAGTCGCAGGATGCCCCACAGAGGGACAAGCCTGTCCCAAAGTCTGGCAGACAAAACAGTTCTATGACTCATCCTGAATATTATCATCATTTAGGATAAAGATCTTCACTCCTCTGTGATACCTGGATGAGTGGGGACTACTGGATTATCTGATGGCTCCTTGCACTGCTCATTTGATTTCGTATTTTTAATTTATTATTTTAGCCAGAGCTGCATCACTACCAGTGATCATGTTAAATGGGAATTCCACATCCTCCCATCAGGCAGAGCAGGCTGAAAGGCAGTGGCTCTGCACGAGATGCCAGCAGACATCCCGGAGTGCTGGGTTGGCTGGGGAACAGCACAACACCAACAAACATCTCCTTACACAGACATGGCAGGAGGGCTCTGGCTGCTGGATCTTGCTAAGCTGGTCGCAGCCCGGCTGCGTGTGGTGCCTGAGGACAGCGGGTCGAACCTGCCCATCCCAAGGGCTGGGACACTGCTCCTCCTCCCCTTCCTCCCCAGGAGAGCTCCCGAAGCCCACAGCCACCTCCCAACCTGTCCCAGCACAAGCCAGCCATCTCCCCGCTGCCGATCTGACAGCCAGGACTGCAGCGGCAACGGGATCATTTTAACACGTGGGGGGAAGAAAGCCTGGGATTTTCCTGCCAGCAGCAGGACAGAAAATGGCAGCTTGTCAAATCACATGCCCGCAAGCACTGCCAAGCGGGAGAGAGCCCGGCCCGGCAGGCCCCGCGCTTTCTGGGCAGGAGGAGCCAGCTGGGAAGCGCAGCAGCTCCAGAGGCTCTGGACAGGACAGGAGCAGCCTGTAGGAGCCAGAACCCGCAGAAAACGCTGGATCTCCGGCACCATTCCCAAGAGGCAGGGCCCCATCAGCCCTGCACCAAAAATAGTGCGGAGCTCACGCACTGTATGCGCTCACCCCAGCACCAGCCACTTCCACTTCCCTCTGGCACGCCGGGAATCCGGCCTAAATGTCACACCTTGTATCACGGGGCTGGAGAGCTGCAGCTAGGGCATGAGGCTTCTCCAACCCGCTAAATAATTCCCACAGCACGTCAGGATGGGATTAAGACACCAAGGGGAGAGTAGGGGTCAGTCAGCTCTCCAAGTCTGTGTCCTGACTTGATTTATGGAAAACTGCTGGTAAAGAGCAGGGAGATGAAGACAAGAAAGAATACACACATTACCTACCTGAGAAAAAAAGCCAAGGGCAGCCAACTTACTCTACTCGTTTGCATTAGGGTCCCAGAGCAGTTCTAAGCCACCTTGTTTCCTGGCCAGGACACAGAGCCCTCAGCATTCACAGCCTTATAAGGTCAGAAATGTTTGTAGCACGAGGTTCCCGGGAACGCCAGATAATTCATTCTCCAGGTCCAAGAGGAGTTCAGCAAGCACTTGCTCAGAATTTCAGGGTTTTCTACACACAAGGAGGTCTGTTCTGAGGGCGAGCTGCTCCGAGTCTCCACCAGGAGAGAGGCCAGGATGACTCCCAAGTGACTGAGCCCCCATGCTCTGCAGGGATGTACCCTCAGCCGGTCCTGGCTCCTCTGCTTCCCTCTGCCCCTGCACTTGAGAGGTTTCCAAACCCTGAAAGCTGTGGAAATCAAGGCTGCCAGCAAGCAACATCCTAAAGGATCACAGAGCAAATTGGAAATGCAGCTTCAACAGCAAGGCCAGGATGCCTCCTGACAAACCCTGTAGTTAGTGGAGCAGCACTTGGGAAATAAACACTATCTGGGTGAAAGAGAACTGGACAGGCTGGCACGGTTCAAACTAAATGGAACCACGTGGGCTCTTAAAATTTTCCATGCTAAAAATAACTGGTAGCACATGCTCTGCCTTATAGGAGGCATAAGAACAGGAGTTAACAAAAACCTAAGGAACTGGAGGCCCTACCGTTAAGATTAAAATAAGAAAAATTGCTGCACTGAAACAGACGTAAGGACTTACATAACCCACCCTTGGCATGAGGCATATTTTCATCGAAAGCTGCACGTGGCACTGCATTATCTAACTGCAGCTTCTCTGTGCTTCATACAAGATGAAGGAGGCAGAACATCCACAACAGAGGGACCTCCTGCCAGGTCCTGCTGCAGCACGTGGTTCCAGCTGTTCCACCTGCAGAGCACAGGGGGTTTTCTCCCATGCAGGTCAGCAGCACTCCCGGGGCTGAGCTTACAGGAGGGAGCTGTGAAGCCACAGCAGCCTGCCAGCCCTTGCATCACACACTCTGGATCACCAGGGTGTCACTCGGCCACCAGACTCCACAGCCTCCCTAAGTCCTCTCCCTGGCCAGCCTGGAGTATCCCCATCAAACCCATCACCACCCAGAGCCAGGAGCTCAGACAGCGTGACTCAGGAGCTGCAAACACCCAGAGACAGGTAGGAGCCAGGCCAGCAAGATCTCAAACTGGGTGGCACTTACTTTAAAAAGAAGCCAACAGGGAAGTAAGTCTCTCTGTACTTAACTAATTAAAGGCAAGTGCTCTGCAGCAATTTCTGCTTCAAACAGCAGCACTGAAAGACTAGAACAGCAAGAGATACCCCTTAAGCAACACCACCTTTTCACAGCCCAGTGAACACGGGCTATGAGCCCAAGGCTCCTCCGCGAATGAAAACCACCAGTGAAGCCATTCCACAACCTTAGAATATTTAAGAACCAGCAGTCTCCTATTTGCAAAAGGATAAAGTGTGACTTAAATAAAAGGCTGAAAAAGCTGGTTGATTTAGAGCTAAACTAGTACTCTGGAACAAGAAACACCACCAACACCAGGCTGTCCTTTATCTCCAAGATAAAAACTGCTTTCAGTGTAATCAGCATCAGCTCTGTTCCTACAAGAGCTCAGTCCCCCCTCGCAGCTGGAGCTGCCGCACTGATTGTTGGTTCTGCCTGTTTTCTCCCACTCAGCAGCCCAACCCTGGCCCAGCACAGCTCCTGCAGCAGCCTTTGGACCAATGCAGGACTCAGAACAGCTCCTATTTATTTCCACACTCAGAGCTTTACAATAAAAGCATCAGCTTGGGCAACCTGTAGTTTTTCTAATAGATGTTTTTGGAAATCAAGAAGCTCACAGGGATACAAACACTGACCCCCAGCAACCCTCAGCACTGCTCTCATGGACTCAGGCAGGGCCCCAACTGCTCCTGCTCTGCAGTAATGAACAGTTTGTAATTAACATTAACCCTATCAGGTTATCAAGCTCCATACTGCACTTCATATCTTATTACCTCCCTGCTCCAGTTGTTTCATTATTTATAGTTTCCTCACTCAAGTTAGTGTCTCCCTGTGAATCCTCTACTGCAGAGGGAGGCAAGAGAGCTTTAACCCCACTTTCCCAGAAAAGTCTTTCAGATACTTCAGCACCACTTTATCAGTATCCCCACAGTACAGGCAGAGCAGCTGTTATTACATTTAGAGCCTACCAACACAGGACAAAAATCTGGATTTGGGACAAGTTTTATCATCATTCATTCTTTCTGCATATTCACTCAGGCTGGAGAATAGAACAAATTATTTTCCAGAATTTCAGAAAAAATACATCCAATACTTAGCATTTTGTGTTTGCTTCCACACAAGGAAGCCAAAGCAGCCCTTGCTATGGGCTACACAGTGTAGTGGCCACTACATGTACAGCTTATAAATGAAAATTTAAAGTCAGTCCCCTGAGTCAGATGCCTGGCATCTCTATCAATTTCCACAAAACAGAGACTAAACTAACCAAGTGCTTCCAGTATACTCTGCAGAGGAGACAAAAAACAGGCTTGAATTTTCAAGGAGACGGAGCAGGGAGGTTTACATCAAACACACTGATAGGGCTGCAAGAGCCAGGAGCCAAGAGCAGCACAGACCAAACAGGTCCCCAGGTATCTGGGGAGCAGCAGCAGCTCTGCTCACAGGATGTTTGCTGGGCACAGCCACAAGACCTTGACAAACAGCTTCCCAAAACAAGAGCTGGACTAGGCTCAGGCAGAAAAGCAAAAAGCAGTGGAGTCCCTTGTGCCCAAGGCTTGGCCTGGGGAGAACTCACAGAAGCACCCAGAGAGGGGGGACAGGAAACAACAGTGAGGAGTGTGCCCTGTGTTCACCTGCCCTGGGAGGGAACAGCAAAGGCTCACTGAGAGCCACTCATGGAGAACGAGCAGGAAGGCACTTGTGTGCATGAACAAGGGCCATGAGGAGTGGCACAGCACACTCCAACCTGACCAGGGAGATCACATCACTGTGATCCACCCCACCCCAGCACCCCCAAGCCCTTGCGGGGCAGCTCTCACACACAACAGCCTCCCCCAGAACACGGGCTGCTCCTCTCTGCAGCTTGTCTTTAAAGGCAAAGCCAGGACACAGATCAAGTGACCTTCCTACAGCCACACGGAGCTGGAGGAAACACAAGGAATGGAAGACAGGTATTCCATCTGGAGAGACGGGAGCCCACCCTCATTTTGAAATACTTAAGGGAAGGGATATGCTAATTTTTCTTGCACCCCTGAACACCAAAGAATTCTTCCTAACCCGGCATTTTAACAAGAAACCAAATACAAGTCTGAGTTCATAACAAAAGAGGCTCCTCTTTAAGGAACGGGAAAGCACAGGGTCACAGCCCTAAGACTTACGGGGATATACACTGCAATCCTTGTCCCAGACAAAATTCCCAGTTCCCAGGTTCATCCCCATGCAAAGCTAAGGCCTCTGATACCAGAGGCACATGAAAATCATGAACTTTTGCCAGGAACTGCTGCTATTTATACACAGAGTCAAAAACCAGCCACAGCACATGGCAAGTTTCTCATCCTCAGTGCCAGGTGGCAGCAGAGGTCAAAGGCAACTGCGACCAGGACGGGTCTGCAGCAGTGATTTGTTTGCTCAAGAATGATTTTTAAATGATCTTTTATGAAATATTCATCTCTGCTAACAGTAATGTACAGGACCCAAAAATCCAGTCAGCTTCCAGCTGACAAAATGCAGGAGCAGCAAAGTTGACCAGAATCCACGTGGTGGACAATAAAACAACACAGTGAATCAGCTGAAGACAGAACATTTGAAAAAGCAGTTTGGGACATGCAAATATCTCCCCTTCTAGCAATCCCCATGAGAAACAAATGCAACAGCTTCAATTTCCAGGAAATATTAAACACCTGCTGAATAAAATAACTTCTTCTGAATATCTGAGCATGGCTGCCTAAAGTTAATCATCACTTCATGAAGTCTAACCAGGCATTTGCATTAAGAGCTCCACAGAAGCACTGCAGTTAGAAATCAGGATTTTAAAAAGGCTAATCATTAGATCTGAAACATGAAACAATTATAAGTAATTAATGCTGCAATTAATGCTTTTTATTAGTTCTAGATGTTGCTAGGGGCAACTGGGATACCAGTCCTGATCCTATGACAGGCTCCCTGGACGCTTATAAGAAATACCTTAAATCATTTTTTCACATCAGTTAAGTGCACATGAAGGATGAGAGGCACAGATAAGTGGGCTATGTAGCTTTAAAAGCATTATGCTCTTCAGATAACTGCTCCTGCAGAAGTGCACTTGCTCTCCAATCCCCCTGCAGCCAGCCTGCAATACTTTCAAAGTGAAGAGAGAGTCTCAGCCATCACAAATCAAACTACTGCTGGCTCTGAGAGCTTTGGCTGCACTCCTGCTGCAAACTCCTGTCACAGTTAACTCCACAGGGAATCCAGAGCTCTGGAAACAGAGAAACTGTGGTGGATCCGAGCTGCAGGTCCTGTCACCTCACACCCTGGGCAGCGAGGGAATTCCTGTTACGTCACTTCAGGCATTGTGAAGTGTCTAGGTTAAAGCCAAGGCTTTCTAGGCAGTTCATAATTTTCTGTTTCAGTATCTCAAAGCATCTCCAGAGTTCTTTCCAAAGGAATCTAGTTTCTAGGATGGGTTTCTAAACCCAGGGTGAATAAGGAGAGCACTCCCGAGTAAGAAACAGCTACTAACACACACATAACAACTGGGTTCCTGCAGTGCCATCCACACAGTCCCTGCAGCACCAACATATCATCAGTTTCATGTCTGAGAGCAAACAGCCTGGCGTAGAAGACACTGCTACAATTGTGAGAGACTGACCTGCATAAACCCCATGAGAGCTTTAAAAAGTCCTTCAAGAGCTCAATGAAACACTGAAGCAGAAGCTGGGGGGCTGTCAGGTGAGCAAGACCAGGACAGGAAGTGATGCACGAATGGATTCCAGTGGATTCTATCCCACTTCAAGCACTGCTCAAGCTCAACAGGCTTCTCCCCCCTTCTCACTTACTCGGGAGTTGTCATTTCCTCCAGTGCATTTGCACTTTGCAGCACATGCAAGAACACAAGAGAATTGAGAACGGGATACACACAATGAAGCTGTGCTGCCCTTTTTCAGAGTCACAGGTCCATGGGCATCACTAGAAGACAGGTACGGGAGGTCAGCAGGTGCCTGGACAGCCCTTCACCCCTTACACAAGCAGCTCATTAAAGAATGAGGAGGTTAAATGACCTGAACTGGGTCACACAGTGATCCCAGCAGAGGAGCAAGCTCCGTTCAGCTGCTCTGTCAGCTCTGGCCAAGCGCTCCCGAGGAGAGGTGCGGCGCCGGGGAGCTGTGCTGAGCTCCCACAGCCCCCGCGCTCCTGCCCGGCCGCTCCGCTCGCAGCGGGGCTGTGCTCCGTAGATCATTCACAGCCACAAAGCCAACGGCAGGAAGGCAGAGTTACACCAGCGCTACACCTTCCCCAGCAGCCAGCCGCTTCCCTCCACCTGAGACAAAGTCCACAGGGCCTGATAACGCTCGGCAGGTGCAGCACAACCCTGGCGACACAGAAAGGCCCGATTTCTGCCATGCCACAGCCCCTGATTTTTCTCCAACAGATGGGCTGTGGCCAAACGCAGCTTTTGGCGCTGTTTCCTGCTATTATGGATAACATCCATGAAGAGGATGCCCTTGTTGAGATGCCTGTCCATTCTGTGATGCCTGCCTCGTGGAGTTACTGGACTGCGATAAAGAACTCGGCCAGGCACAGATCAAGTTGCTCATTTCTGGAACAGGAGTAACTTAGATCTCCCTTGCTTCAAACAGGGGGAAGAAAAAAAAGAAACAGCAAACAACAAGGATTCTCCCAGGAAAGCAAGGCTACTAAAACATCACTTCCTCAGTAGCAATATAATTTAATTCCTTTGCTCCCGCCTGTATTCTATGCTGGCTTACAAACAAAAGGAGTCACTGCAGCACATTAAAAGTTTTGCTAATAACAGTTTTTACGGCCATTACCATAACACAGGCAAGGCTTGCCGGACCAGACACACAGCAGACAGCACAAGGTGCCTTAACCTTCTCTGCCGAGTCTGCACCGCCCGTGCCATCTCCCGCCCTCACGTCAGGCAGCCACGGCCGGCCCCGAGCGGGGGAGCCGCGGCGCTCCCCTCAGAACGGGCGACCCGGCCTGGCCGCTGCCGGCCGGGAAACCGCGAGCAGAACGCACAACAGCACCGGAGGGCTCAGGGCCGATCACTCCCCGCACCCTGCCCCGCACGGCCCCCGCCCG
>VZRQ01003545.1:282921-320047 GCA_013397975.1 Machaerirhynchus nigripectus | reverse complement strand
CCAACACCAGCACCCGTGGCGGCACCGGCACCCACAGCGGGACCAGCAGCGCCTCGTCCCTCGCCAGCACAGCGGCCCGTGCACGTCCCCAGCCGCCGGTGCCCGACCGCCACCCGCAGCCCTGACAGTGACGGCAGCCTCAGGTTTGTGTAGCCCCCGCAGGACCCCGAACCCGCCCGGGAGGTGACTGTGCCACCGCCAGACATCCCTGGGATTGCACACAGTGTCAGTTAGTTGAATGTACCTTGAGCAGACGTGGCTGTTTCTGTCCCTGCTCAGGCAGCACAGGGGCAGCTTTGCCACACACTATCCCCCAGAGCCGGGAATGAACCTATCCCATTTCCCCTCTGTTCCCCACTGGATATTCTGCCAAGAGCTCTGGAAGGTGTGCATTGTTGGGAAGGGCATAACTAAAGCAGGTGCTACAATGACAGCCCGAGGGTCAGTTCCCAGGGATTTTCCCCTGGACAACTTCCTCAGGGCAGATAAAGTACAGCAAACAAACAAAAAAAAAAGCTTTGGGAAAAAAGCCAGTTTGTCCAGTCTGGTCCATGTACAGTCCAAGTGTGTGAAGCTTGGTCTGGGGAATGAGGGACTCCTGCAGCCTCCTTTTCCTCTCCCCTTTATTGCTAATTACCTGAAATTTAACCTAATCCACCACTTCTGTTAAGCTCCTTGTACTGCAGCTATCATGAACTTCTTCTCAGTGTGGTAAAAAAAAGTACACAGCTAAAATCTTACAGGTTTGGATTAAAACCAGGATTAGAGAAACTTCCCCGGCTCAGGAAGCCACTACCTCGAGGCGTGCAAACAGGGTTAAGGATCAACACTTCCCTTAGCAGGAACACCCGAGGCGAGAGCAGACACACGGCGGGGCTGGGAAATGGCTTTGGATTCGGACAAGACGCGGCTCTGCAGCGCTACAGAACTCCAACCTCCCCGGGGCACACGCGTGGCTCTGGAACACCGGCTGGAACCGAACACGGGGGAATGAAGGCGTTAACTCAGGCAGTGGGGCAGGAGTTGATCATCTGGCAACGCGGCTGGCAGGATGGGAACCGAACAGATCAAGTGCAGCATCACACCCGGTGGAGGGCCCTTCGCGAGGGGCCGCGCGTGTCAGTCAGGTCCAAAAACAAAAAATAAAATTAAAATGCAACAATCACACGATCTTTTTGATGCTGTGACGCTTGAAGCTGCCGGCGCTTCGCTGCTTCTGCACTTGGCTGGCGGAGCCGTGGCGCATCCTCCCGCTGTTGGCGTGGCCGGCGGTGGGTGAGAGCTCCACGTTCTCCTTGTCGATCCCTGCGGAGACACAAGGACCGCGCTAAATCCTGCTGCCGGCAGCCCCCGAGCCGCCCCCGCCGCGGGGATCCCGGAGGGGCGCGTCTCCCCGGGGGTCCGACCCTCCGAGCTCCGCCCGCTCAGCCCGCCCGGCACCGCCGGGACGCGTTTGAAAAGAATCAAATACGATCTGTGGCAGGTACGGGCTGCAGAGCCACTCGCTCCCCCCCTCCAGCCTGTGGAACGGGCGGAGAGCAAAGGGAGAGTAAAACCAAGAAAACTTGGCTGTCCTGCTGAAAACAAAAGTCTGCTTAAGTGAAGGAAGGAGGAAAATGCAAAACAAACCATCAAATTGACTCTTAATGACTAAAGAAACAGCTTCCTAAGGAGGGTCTTGACAGGAAACGGGCACAGAGGAGGTGAGGCCGGGACAAGGTCCTGCAGAGCAAAACTCTGTTATGCTTTGCTAAAGGTCTCCCATCAAACAAACGTCATAACTGAACTGTTTCAGTGAAGACCCCACGCTGACAGGACACCACCAGCCAGTGCCTGGCACTAGAGCCCTCAGCAATGGCTTTGGGCACTGTCACTGCAACCCAAAGCCCAGAGCCGGGCTCAGCGCGCGCCCCCGATGCGCTGTTGCTCTCTATGCCGACACTGCCGAGTGAACCCCCTGCAGCAGCCTCTCCGTGTAGCTGCCACAGCGTCTGCCTGAGGAGGGTTTACCAACACCTCACACCCGTGGGACGGCTGCAGAACGGAAATGAACAGCAGGAGGGGTGGTTTTATGCAAGAGGACGCAAGTACAATCAGCAGCAAAAATTAGGATGTCTGACAGCAAATACAAAGGTTAGAACAAAGTTCTGTTCCTGTAAGTGACATATCCATAACTGTGTTAAAGAAATCAATTGGTGTTGGCGTTAGTGAGAAAAAGGAACACCCTCCACACACGGCACAGCGACAGTGTGAGGGCTCCAGCCAGAGGCTGCACCTTCCTCTCCTTGTGTGGGTGGCAGCACAAAACCCCAAAACTGCGCTGAGGACAGGGACAACCCATGGGCATGAGCAAAAAACCCTCTTCTGCAGCTTTCTCTTACTTCTCCACACAAGGCAGAAATGCAGAAGTGTGCAGCTCCTGATTTGCTGCACCTCTGCTGCAGTTTAGTCCAAAGAACTCGTGTCTGTTTGCCTGTGTGTCCCTGCAGCCAGAGCTGAGTCCTGGTAAATCTAAAGAGCTCACACCAAACAGTTCATTTGAGCTTCACACGTGCAGCAGAGTGATTTCCAGTATTAAGCATCCACTTGTCAGTCACCAGATTTACTCTCAAGGCTGTGGGTGACTTTGTCTGCTCTACCACCAGGTATTACTGGCATCCCCCAAGAAATGCACCAGCTTAGCACTTGCTGAAGCCATTCCCGTGTCAGAAACTGCTCCTCATGCCACAGCCCGGCCCTAACAAAGCTCAAGCAGCATTTCGTGCAAATATGATGAAAGAAGAGAGTACCTGGATGAGGCAGCTGCATGAAAACTGCAGACTTAGAGCAAGGCAGAGAAGCTTCACAGACACAGAATGAAAGAAATAAATGTAAGTGAATAATGTCCGTGAGACAGGGAAGGGGAGGGAAAGGAACAGAGATGGTGACAGACAAAACATTTATAAACAATGATCCTGCCTAGTTGTTTCCAGATGCAAGAAATGAATTTTTCATGTATCTGCAACTTAGCATTTGTAGCCATAATGAAAAAACGCACTTGGCTGAAAATGTTTCTTTTAACTCAGTGCTGCTGAACACGTGGCCTTCACACAGGTGTTATAAATTTATAAATCCAAGCAAACAGTGCTCAGAGTGCCAGCAGCATGTTGTTTCAGACTCACTATTAACCTGATCGAGTTCCCTAGTTCCCAGCTCGGTGGAGACTCTTAACCAGTCTTTGACAAAAGCCATCTGTTTGCACAGCACTTGAAAGGAATGTTTGACGAGCTGGATTAATTCCTTCCTCTCAGCTTGTAAAGGAAGAGGGAATGGAAAGTGGGGCAGAAGGAAGGAGGACATTTACAGAGCAAAATGCTTCTTTCCCTTGCAGAGAGCCCAATCCTGCACCATCCCCTCATCCCTGGAAACGAACTGCTGGAGCTGCCACTGATGCTGTGTTCCACACAGAAAGGAGCTGCCCAGAATGTCCTTCCACACTGACAGCAAGGTCTGCTCCCAGAGAAACCCCTGTTCCCAAATCATTCCAGCAGCTCTGCCTTACCCCCGCTGCTCCTCTGCACCCTGAGCAAACCATCCCAGCGCCCGTGAGCCAGGGATGCCCTGCAGGGCAGACTCCTGCACAGAGCCAAGCCCAGCCAGCAACACCTCTGTGAAGGCTATCCCTCCATACAAGGGGGTTTTGGCCTTCTGTCAAGGTTAGAAATGAAGCAGAAATAAAAGGCTGGTTGATGTGAGTGTTCAGAAGTGCAAAAGTTAAATCATCACTGAAGAAATATCCCACAGTATAAGATTTATGACAAAAAGTAAAGTAAAATATGAGCCATCCCTCCAAATCACTTCATGAGTCTTCATGCAGATTAATTGATATAAATTCTATTTTCTTCCTGTATTTAATTTCCTCTGGCTTATGCTGCTGTACTGAATAATAAGTTTTACTCTTCACTCACTTTCACCCTACAAATCTTTGCTGTTTAATTTCACCTCTTCATTCCCCTGCAATTCCCTTCTCCCATGCCAGGAGTTGAGTGTTTTTATCCATTTACTGCCTTTGATGACTGCACTTTTTCTGCACACCTTTACTTCACCATCAGCATATTTCTGGCAATACAACAGTCCAAAGGGACCCACATGAACTCTTTTCTCCTGGAAGGCAGAGCCCACCCCAGAGCAGTGCCCGTGTGAGCACCGGCCTTGGATCACACAGGCAACTGGAGCAGTGTCAGCCCAGACCAGTCTGCTGGGCACTTAGGGATTATTCTTCCCAACGTGTGCTACACCTTGCAGTGCCCAGACCAGCCTTTTCTCCTAGCCAATTACCATGATTGTATGTTTATATTTATTCATTTTCAAGATCTCACTGCTGCACATGTTCCACATGAAGGTGCTGCTGTTCTGATGCCCTTAATGCTCTTCCCTTCAATGGAGCAACCTGGGAGACAGCTTTTGTGCTGGATAAAATCCAGGATTTGAACCAATGGGGTAACAGCTCAGGAACAGTTTAATATTCATTTGACTCCACAATGCACCAATGTTTGATGCATAAACAGATCCAAAGAGCCAACGAGGCTCCTAAACCAGGAAATTCCCGCATTTCCCCCATCCAGGGGGTACCAGAACAGGCACTGACCTGGGGAGTGCTGGGAAGTGGCAAGTGAGGTCATGGAGTTGGAGAGGTTGAGGTTTGCAGTGATGCTGAGCTGGCTCTGCACTGCCGGAGGATACGGAGATGTGGGGGTCAGGAGAGATTCTTCACTGGTTTCCTCATCAATTCCAGGCAAGTAAGTGTCAATCAAGGCATCAAGGAACTTCACTATGAGCTCAGCATAGTCTGGGATTTGGGTTTGCTGTGGGAGATGGGGAAAAAAAAGAAGACTGTTCTTTCCTTTGAACTTTCCTGTCAGTTTGAGCTTTGCTCCAGAGCTCACCCTCAAGTCCCACTGTTTTGCCTGCAAATTTTTAAGAGCATTTGATGTATCTGTAAAAACTGACTTGTGGCCTTGTCCAGACCAATCTAAATGTACACAATGCAGACCAGGTGTCATTGTGACCTCGGTGTGTGGGAGCCCAGGGGCAGCAAGAGGGACTGCAGAGCCCCTGCTCAGCCCCACACCCAGGCCACTTCCCTTGGGATGGTTGGACACACGGGCAGTGCTCCACTGGCTCTGCTCCAACACAAAATTTAGCCTTGTGGAATCATCACTCTTATCAAATTAACCCCCTACCCTGTAAGATACATGTAATGAAGTGACCTTGGGAGCAGGCAAGCTGCACTTAACACACCTGGCTGCTTTTACCCCACTCTGGTAACTTATCTATCACAGCACCTGCTGCTGGCCCGGGGCTGGTTTTAGCCCTAGAGGTGCCCCTGCCACTCTTTGCTCACTCCTAAGTGAGTGATGCTCCTTAGCAGCATCTTCCCTGCAGCACCGACGTGCCCCGGAAACGCCAAACAGTCCAGACCCCACAGAGCTCTTACCTTGGAGAAGGGGCCAGCAAACCTCCACAGCCCATTAAATCCAAAACCTGCAACAACAAATGGAACATCACCACGAAAGCCCAGCTCTCACCTGACAGGAAACAACCAGAGAGTGCTCCCAGTACAGCACTTTTTTGACAAAAAGGAAAAATATTTACTCTGTAGATAGGACGTTTGGTATTGGGGTGGAGACTCCTCATGGTACACAACACTCTGCACAATCCCATGAATTGGATTCAACAAGTTTGGATCCTGGCACAGCGATAAAAGGGTATTGATCTTGGAATCCAATAAATTATGCCTGAAGAAAGGAGAAGTGGCTTAGTTTTTCGTCATTGAATAAAATAAACCTGCAGTTCCCAACTGACTTTAGCAACCAGCAGTTCAGGTGGGATTTTCACACCCCCAGTGATTTCAGAACACAATTTCCAACTCTGTTGCACGAGGACTCTAATGATGTGCTCAGGTCAGTTGTGAACGCCTGCTCACCTTGACTTCTGACAGCTGGGTTTCCTTTACACACATTCACTCCAGCAAAACTACAGCAGGTGTCTAAAGAAACACCCAAAGAGCATCTGCACTAGGCTTTAAATCAGCTTTGAAACACCTGGGGGACAAATTAAAATCAGCCAGCATGGACAGACTGCAGCTCGTAACCTCCACAGGAGCAAGTGCCTTGTAGATGCCTGTCCTGGACTAGAGACCTCTAAAGAGCCAGGTACAGAGTTATTGTAACCAGAACTTCAGGTACTCACACAACAGGAAAGACCTTTGGGAAGACAACACTGGCTTCTGCTAAATACTCGTAGAGGATGCGCTGGTCGAACTCGTCCGTGGTGTATTTCACCAGCGTGGCCTGGCAGGGAAGGAGCCATTAGTTCACCTGGGTGGTTGCAGCCTTTGCTTAAAGGTTTTAAGCTTTTAAGGGTTTAAGAGTTCTGACTAGCAGAAAGCAGCATTACAGAAGACTGATTTATTGAGAGACTACAGAACCGGTTGGCAGCAACTTGTGTGCTGGCAATAAATGTATCTGGTCAGTCTTTTACACAACTGAGTCTGTCTGAACCATACACCTGGAGTGGGAACTGCAGTGGTACAGCTGAAGAAAGTGCTATCAGACTGCACCTCTATTACTAGTTAATGACTTTTAAACTGATTTATGTTAGGATTCCAATAATGCTAATTTCTTTTAAACTATAATATATTAATAACGTTTTATTATACAAAATAGTTTGTCATAAAACTCAGCCAGGAAACACTCCAAGGAACACGTTTGTTTTGGTGGGAGATAAAAGGACATCAGAAAATAGCAGACAACACACAGAAGAAAGCTTACAAGAACTGTAAGCAGCAGTGCTTGAATTTTTGGGTCAGTCAGAACTTCTTCATCCAGGAGGACGTTTGACTCGGAAACGGAAACTTTCCGGAGGTGTGGGTGTTGCTGTGGTGATATTCTCTGGGTTTCTGCCAGATAAAAAAGAGCAACTCATCCAGAGCAAAATAAACCCAAAGCAAGACAGAATCAGGTTTTGCACAACAGAGTCAGTCGTGTGCACACCTCGGACTTCACCGGCCTCGTCACAAAGGTCAAAGCAACGACTGCACTGTAATGCAGCAGCACTGGACCACTACATGGGATGTGTTATCAGATGGCAAACAAAAACCCCAATTTCCTCTTCAGTGAAATACAGGCCCAGGGGTGTAAGTACCAAATTCGGGGTCAGGCAGATAGAAGAGAAGTACCCTGGTCTTGCATTGCAATTGGGGGTGGGGGCACAGGAAGCAGATGGGGGAAAAGATGAAGAGAGGCATTCCAGGCATCAGCTCACGTTCCATCTCCTGCAGGAATTTGCAGCTGGGGCTTATTAACTGATAGAAAGCCAAATGCTATTTATTTCATTGCACTCCTGTATGCAGTCCTTTAGAGCTGCCCCTGATTCTGCACCTGAAAACTGAGCAGCTCCAGTGCAGCTGCCAGAGATATGAAGGCTGCACCCTGCAGAAGCCATTGCTAAGAAAGGTGCTTCTCCCTTACCTTGGAGTAACCTTGGTAAATAAACACTGAATTTAGAAATAGTCCTTTGTATAGATATACAAAGCGTTTATAATTAGTATTATTCTTAAAATGTTAGTCCTGTGTCTCACCCATTTCATAATCATTTTCGGCTACTCTCCTCATTTTGGGAGGCGTTGTGATTCCAGATTCCATGTCTTGCCTTTTAGGAGCCTTTGTGTCCGATATCAAATGGTCAAAACTTTTCCTTGTACCTAAAAACAATTTATCAGGCAATTAAAAACATTAAACCTAAATCCATATTCTAACTTTTCCTGATTTTCTGGCCAAGCTACTCCCCTATCTACCATGTGCTGACAGGAATCTGGGGACCTTTCCACCATTTTCAGGGATGGGACAGAAAATACGATCACACCATGCCGCTCTCCATCACAGCTTCCAAAGTGCTTCACAATACACAGGAGGGAGCATGCAATTAGTCAGGGGGGCATGCCATGGACTCCTGGCCCCCACACGGAATACACATGCCAGGATGTGGTTACTGAAAAGGAAGCAGGAAAGGGCTGGAATGAAGGAAATGCCCCTCTTCTGCCACCTGTGTAATGCCAAAGGGCTTCCACAAGTTCTGCAAAGCAACTCAGCTTGCTCCTCTGAGACACGAGTTTGTTGTAAACATGATGCACTGAGAAGCCATGAGTACAAATCAGATTGTTTACACACATCTACCGTGTTCTGGGACCACCTCCTCCAGCCCCAGCCAGAGCACTCAATGGAGCAGCTAAATATCCACTTCCTGCGTTTGCTGGAAAGGGCTGGGAGCACAAAACTGGCACTAGGAATCTTCAGGATCTGGAATATCTTTTTTTCTCCACTTCAACATGCACATTTTGAGCACCGCTCTTGCTCCCCCGCTTCGTGACCAAAAGATCTGAGTCCTCTTTAACTGCCCAGTGCCCTGAAATTTGCATTTTGCAGAAACTGCACTTATTCCTCTCAATCAGGAATAAGCCCTTAAAGCCAGAACTAAGACAAGAACAATTTTTCTCCAGTAATGCTTCCCAGGGTATTCTGTAGACAGACCAATAAATTAGTTATGTTAATAACCTAGAAGCTTTTTAGTGTTGGCTTGTGAAGGCTGCCCCATGTCCAAGCTCATGGATTTCCGGGTGCGAGGGCTGATCTGTCCCACTGTTGGGTAACTGGCAGCCAGGTGTCTGTCTGACCCCTTGGGGGATGACCAGGGCTGGTTTTCCTTTAGTGTCCTGCAAGTGCAGAGAAATTCAATTAAGAAAATCTTAAAACTGTGCTATTTAGGCAGAGGTTTTTCAAGCAGCCAAACTACCCTTTCTTAGACCCATCTTTCCTACCAGGTTAATCTCCCCAAAACACGTATTAAGAAATAGTAATTACTCTGCTTGCAAAGATGTCTGAGCTGGTGAAAACAAACAATCTGATGTGAACGTGATGCTGAAGAGATAAAAAACAAAGCAATGAAAAGAACACAAGCAAGTCAGCCTATGGGGCAAGATGAAACATATTTAGTAATCAGCTACTCCAATCTCAATGCTAAAAAGAGAGATCCTGAGTGAAGTGCTCCCTGTTGAGGACACAGGCTCTCCATGGCACTTCCAGTTGATTTCCTGGCTGATCTCTCTGGCTGCACACAGGCTGCAACAAGGTGTCAAGGTTTCCCAGTGACACAGACAAGTACATGCCCTGGAGCTCTTAAAACGATAAACAAAATGTTCTTCTAAAATATAAATGAGATTAAATCGGGTCTTGTAGAAAGGTTTAGCAAAAGGTTTAACAGCCTCCAGAGCAGTTAAGCTCTGAAAATGAAATCTGTACAGATTCTACATCCAAATTTCTCTCTGACTCCTGATCCCAGTGCAAGGAGCAGATTGCTCATCACAGCCCATGGACTCAGTGCCATCAGTGGGGTTCAGTTCTCAGCACACCATAGCTCACTTACTAAAGGAAACAGGCTTTGCAACGTGGGTAACGCATCTGAAAGTGAGACAACCAACCTATAGCTAGTGTCACTGTGATGGATGGGGTATGTATCCATAGGAACATTTTCCATTGAGACGTCTGTCAGCAAGAGAGACTTCCTGTGCTTGAGGCTGCAGCGGCTCCGCACCTCCTCAGACACCGTCAGCAGGGCTGCAGAGCCAAACAAAGGGAGGGGAGCTTTCCACAGCAGGAACACAGGGAACAACATAAACAACACTCCATCCATTTGCACTTTTTGCATACGTCAGTGTACATTTACATCAAGACCACTGAGCTGCAATTACACCTTAGGAAACGTACAGATTAAAAGCAGGTCATTTAAAAAGAATTATGTTCCCCATCCAGTTACAATGACAAGACTTCCACATTTTCCCTCACATGGTCACAATTTCTATGTCCAGACCACTAGACACTTGAATGCTCTCGGGCACACACCTGAGTATTTACACCAAGAAACCTCCAGCCTCCCAGAAGAAGTCCCAGAGCTGCAGAGGAGGTGCTGCGCTGGCAGAGCCCTCAGTCCCCAAAAAACCTTCCTCATGTGCCCACCCTGCCCACACTCCTGTCCACCAGTCACAAGTTTTCTTTGTGCTGGTACAATTGGAACAACCTAAACCTGAAGGAATTCCACAGTAACTCACTCCTTTTCAGTCAGCCCAGACTGGAAAGGAGGTGTGGTTCATTACCTGCCAGGTAAGCCACGCTCTGGGTGTTCACCTCGAACTTGTCACAGTTCCTGTGTTTGTTAACCAGAGCAAGGAGTGTGTGCAAAATCCTCACTGTTCTTGCTACAGTGGTAGGGGAAGGATGCCTGTACCCTGAGAAACAAAAGATTGTATTAAACTTCTCAATCTGCACTTACGAAGCACCAATATTTTGAAAGCATTTATAAATATTTTCCAGCACATCCTCAGACATTCCACCTCAAGGATAGGAGAGCACAGTGCTACCAGAAATGGCACGCTTAAGACTAATTCTTTCTGTCCCTCCCCTCAAAACTGCATAATTTCAAATGTCTGTGAATACATTGTATCTGTTATCTCACAAATGAGTATTCTACAAAAACTGGTGAGCCTGAGCACAGGCAAACAGAGAGACACAGAGATTCTTGCAGGAAGAAGTAAAAGACTGCAGCAAATGAAACTCTGCACCCTGTGACAGCTCAGAACCTGCAGCAGCAGCACTAAAGGCCTTCACAGAAGATGTATAAAGGAAACCTTTAACCTTTAAGCTAGTCCTTTAACCCAAGAGTGTTCAATTCCGTATCTACTCTGTAATCCAAGTTACTTAAAATCCACCACCCAGTTTGGCCCCTTTATCCCTTGACTTGTATTCATTCCTGAAGTACAAGTGTTCATCTCAAACAAACAGCAGTATGCAGTCTTACCTTTCAGGAGATGTCCCACTAGTGCAAAGTTAAAGTTGGAGTTGAAATTTAGCCCAACAAAATGATCCATCTGCTTGCAGTGCCATTCGAGCGGCCTCCTGATCTCCATGAACACTTCTTCCGGGCTCTGACCCACAAAGATAAAATACAAGAGCACCTCACTGAAAGTTACTCAGCACATCTCAAGTTTGTTGGGATTTTTGTTTAAGTGACAGAACAGTTCTTTTAAGAGGTTACAGGAAAATATCAAACACTTTCTCACAGATCACATCTGGACATTTCTGTTCCAATTTCGAACAGCGTAATGACAGCTTCTCTCCACGTCTTTGTGGATACCACCCAAGTGAAACAGTTTCTAATGCAATCTTCAGGTTTAGATGCTTTAACAAGCATCCACAAGGACAAAGGTGGGGTGGGTTTCTCCCCTTTTCTATCAGCTCTGCCTGCTGCCATGAGCAGGGGCTGCAGGCTCACCTTGTCGTTGAACACGCGCAGGCTGTCCAGGGTGTGCAGGTTCTGCTCCAGCAGGGCTGTCCCTGCCGAGTACAGGTTCACCTCATCCAGCTGCAGCACGGCCATGGCCACCCAGAACAGAGCCTTGTGCATAGGGGAGTCCTGGGGGGAGAGAAAGAGCCACCATTTCACTTTAGAGTCAGTTCCTGCAGGTGAAAGACAACCAGGACAGAGGGGAGGGTTTGTCCCCCTCGTAGCAGGTTTCATCCTCAGCCACAGCCATTCAAGGAAACAGATGCTCATACGGACCCGTTAATGCACTTCACAGGTGAACAGCAGAAAGGAAATTCATTCCAAGCCTTGCTTCCACCTCCCCAGCCATTCCTCCTCTCTGCATCCCCTCCTTGCTCTCAGAGTGTCAGACCCACACTGCCCTGTGCCAGCCTGACCAGAAATGGGTCTGTTGTTCTCAGCCTGAACATGGACTGCAGCCCTGCACACAGACCAGGCCAGGCAATTCCTCATCAAAATCAGAACCGCACACAGGAGGAGCTGGCATTCAACACATCCTGGGTCTCCTGAGCAGAGTTTTTTCCAGAACAAGTTTTATTCCCCACCAGGAGCTGCACAAGACTCTGTTGCTGCTGTACCCGCAGTGTGCTCTCAGACAGGAGCCTGGCAGTGACCCCGGCTGGCTGAAGCAGCAGCACCCCACACGGGGCCATCCCCCAGCCCTGGCGTGCAGGGCACCAGCACAGACAGCTGAAGGCAGGACTGGAGCCTGGTGGGAGGAACGGGCACAGCCTGGGCACAGCCTCTGCCCAACTGCCAGGGCCCCACTCCGGGAGCAGAACACAACGTTCCCCACACTTCAACAGCCTTTGCACTGGTCCCACAATCTGCCACATATATGTCCCATATGTGCCCCTTCCGTGCTTGAGTCACAGTGCAGTGTGAACTTCAGAAACCCCAACACTTACTTGTATTTCTGAGATTACACCCATAACCATCATCTACAAAATACATTCTCTGTTTTTTCTAAAAAGCCAGTTACTTACCTTGTTAAGAAGAGGCTGCAGCTTGGTGAGGGCTATAACTGTGGCTTCTATTAGAACTTGGCTATTATAATTATCAGGGCCTTTTAAACAGCTCTCAAGTCCCTTTTTGAAAAAAGAGCATAATTAAAAATACAACCATAATTACATTTTGCTTTGTAAAAAGAAGATCAAAGCTCTGCACAATAACTATTTTTCTCAATTATTTACAAAGCCTGAGCTCATTTTAAACCAACTCTCAAGAACTTTTCCAAATGGAGATTGAGACAGCAGAAGTAAATGTATGGCTGCACAATGTGTACCCAAACAGTCAGGCTGCAGAGGGGGTGTAAGAGCTGGAGAAAGGCTCTTTTATCATTTAGACGCTATTCAATTAAAGTTTGTGTCTATAAAGCTCTAATAAAATGCCCAAAGGACACATATTTAGTACACTGTTCACTTGCTATGGAACACAACCTGCTTCAGAATGATGGAACATCACTGTCAAGCCAGGCACCTGCTTCAAAGTTTTCTGATATAAATCAGCTCTTTACTGTATTTACTTACAACACATGAGTTTATTCACTTCCTTTGAGAAAAAGGAAGCTATGAATCATGTGCATGCTGGCAAATGCCTTAACAGAAAATTTCTCATTTATTCAAACACTGACTGCTGGATCCACCCGTGTCAAGAGTGTTAAACTCAATATTGAGACCTATTGATACGCCAGAAGTCACAGCAGTGATGGAACTTATTGCCACCAAATCAATTTGATTTCAAAAGCCTGGCCTATAGAAAGCGTATTTCCAATCCGTTCTATACAAGAATATGCTTGAAAAAACATTTAGCCTAAAAATATGCCAAGTTCTATATTTGATGGGAAGATAAAGCTAAAAATAGCTACTTTATGAGTCACAAAGGAAAACAGACACCCATATACCTTGCTGAGAATTCTGATTATTTGTTTTATTTGTCCATGAGACACTCGTTTACTTATGCAGCCGAAGACAACCAGTGCTCTTGGCTGCAGGGAGGGGTTGTACTGGAAGGCAAACCTGTGAAGAAATAGAGTACACTGCATTAAACAACATATATACAACAAAATATAAATATATATAACAAAAAGCTGAGAACTCTGGGTGTACTGCACAGGCAGGGGGAGGGCTCAGGGTTTGAGATCTATGACTTACTTTTGAGCTAGTTCAGTCCACTGGTCCAGCCACTTGCACGTTGGAATATCCCTCATACAAGCCTAATGAGAAAAATAGATTGTTTGAATGGATGGAACATGGAGCAAATGCATTTGTGCCAGCGGGAACGTGCAGAAGTTTGGCTCTCAGCACTCGGCTGGTAACTGTCAGCAGGCAGGAGGCACGTCCCCTGCCCCGCTGCCCGCAGAGAGGGCCAGCAGGGCCCCGTCCCCAGGGGTCACTCCCCTGGCCCACGCACCTCCATGATCTCCAGCAGCGCCTCGGTGACGGTCTCCAGCGAGGTCAGGGCGAAGGTCTCGCGCTCGTAGGAGCCGGGCGAGAAGGAGCGGTCGCGGTAGCTGGAGCGGAACGCGATCACCGCCGCCGACTTCACCTTGCTGATCCCAAACAGCAGATAGAACTTGGGCAGAGAGAACTCGGTCAAGCTCAGCCTTAACACTTGCTTGGTCTCCTCTGTTGAATAAAGTTGCACGTATTAGACTTACACCAGGGAAATGCAAACGCTCATTTCCCCCTCTGAGGCTCCTGCCCCAGGGACACCAACAGCCAAGAGGTCCCCGTGCCCATTCCAACACTGCTCCCTTTGCTGCTGCCCCGAGTCAGGCACAGCAGCTCTGCTCTCCTGCCCCGACTGCCAGAACCAGGCACAAGAAATGGATTCTGGAGACTGCTACAGAGGAACTTGTTTAAAGATGTGGCTCTGTGAGTTCTCACAGTGATTCAGAAAATGGAAACCCACAGTGTTCCTGCTCTGAAATACCAACAGAACTGGAAGTTCAAACTGCAGCAGACTCTGCTTTTGGCTCTGGCACTCACATGAAGAAAGACACTTACAGCAAAAGAAAATGATGGCCCTGCTCTGGCACTGAATGTCTTTACAGCTCTGATCTTTCAGTGCACTTCAAACCCACTGTGTGAGCAGGAGGCTCAGCACCCCCGTGCACCAGAGCACAGACACACAGACACTTCTGTGTGTGTGTGTGCACCCGCTCTCCCTGGTGGTATGTACAGACATAAAACAAGATCTCAGATACTTTAAAAAAGGCAAGATCACATAAATTTTGAATTTTTTTTCTGCACAAAATTCAGCCTGGTTTTACATTGTGCTTCTGGGGTAAGAAGTGCCAAATTGCTAATATCAATTATTTTAGGATTGCTAAAATACAACAGTAGATAAAATACCTGTTTTAACACTGTAACTTACAATTCCCTTATGTAATTGGTATTTTTGTTACCACGTTATGCAACCCTTCACAAGATGCACATGAGCCCGTTTTAGCACAGATGTATCTTCTCCTTTGCCTTACCAGAAACTCACGGTACTTTCTGCTCTTTTTCTAAAATGCATTATACAAACAATTTACATTATGCACCTGCTCTGAGATATTTTTTATTTCCATACTCATTTCTTGTTGATCATATCCTCATTCTGATTTGTATTCATGCTGAACTACAACCCACTATTTTCAAACTCTCTTAATAGTTTGCAGAGAAAGACAACTCAAATATTTGTTAAACAAATTAAGGAGCAATCAGCTTCATTGAAAATCCAAAAAAGCTCACCACTGAAGTGAAGCTGTGAACAAGTGCAAAGAGAGTGAATGATGTTGATGACGAGCCCATGAGTGGAAGCTCTGAGGGAAAGGGGCCCCGTGGCCACCAGCAGAGTCACCACGTGGAAGAGGTAGGGGAGATGTGCTGCCACGTCCAGGGAGTTGTTGAAGGACAGCATGAGCATGTACCGAGCCAGAATGGCAATGTCATCCCACATCAGGTGCTGCTCCAGCGTGGGCGTGGGGGACAGACAGGTCTTGTCAATGATTTTACACATCCTCCCGATCACCTGAAAAGAGAGCAACCATTTTTTTCTACTCAAACAGGGAGCGCAGCTCAGAATTTCAGTAAAAACCACCAGCATTTAACACTGAAATTATTCTTTTGCTTGGAACCTATTTTATCATGGGTTTTGCATTACTGCCTGGCCTGAGTTACCAGAAAGCATCTCAGAGTCACATTAGTAAATAAGCTGAAATTATTCTATAAAAGGAAACAAAGGCAAAGAGGGAACTCACTTTGCTTGACACCAGTTTGACATTGCCAGAAGCCAGTGCTACAGCTGTGTCTGCCATCACCTCAGCTTTGATGGAGCCCAAGCCCCCTGTGGCACTGGTTTTGATGAAACTGTCCAGCACTACATCCAGGAGATCTGTTATCTGACAGAGAAAAAAATTCCTTTCTTACCAGTCAGATTAAGTTTACTTTTCCACAGTGAACCACCCTTTACACAGCAATCACTCATTTCTTTAGCTGAAGATGCACAACTACCACAAACTGAAGCATCACTTTTAGTGACCTGTTGAATTCCATTACATTTTACTCCCAATGCTTCAGAACTAGAAGCAGTAATTTCGTTAGCACTATTTTTATTTTATTTTCCACACTGAAGTATAACAATTTATAAAATGCTGACCCCAGTAAGAAGAAACCTGATTTGAAGTGCGAGAAAACGTGTGTTTGTTTACAAAAGCAGGACTGTACCTGTCCCAGACTGCCCCATATCTTGGCCTGAATGGAAGGATACATCTGTTTCTCGTTGATGGTCATGGTGATGAGCTTGTCCAGGATGGCAGTGACGCGCTGGCGCTTGGCGTCGTCGTTGTGCTTGCAGAAGCGCACCAGGTTGGACAGCCAGGGGGTCATGTACTCCAGACACAGGTGCTTCAGCTCAATGCCTGCAACAACACCCAGCTCGTCACACACGGCCAGCACGGCCTCTCCCTGCACACAGCTCTTCCTCAGCACTTCTCCTTTCAGTTTTAGTGCCCCAAGTAATTACTGTCAGAGCTGAGCAAAGAACTCTGGGCGAACAGAGCAGCTTCCGAAAGGCACGGCAAAAGGAGAGAGCAACAGACACGATGAGGAAGCTCAGCTGACTAAGCCAGATCTAAAATCTTTTTAGAGAATAGAATCTTTTCAAATTCATGGTTGGCACTAACAAGCACTAGAGTTACTTACTGGATTTGCTAAATCCCGAAATACACTCCTCCAAGAACTCCAAGGTGAGGTGTGGCTCGTTTGCTGCAAGAGTCTTACTGATAGATACAATAAATAGTGTGTTGTTGGCAGGAATGCACAGACCTGAAGTTTCCAGTAACTGGCCCTCAATCTTTAAATTAAAGGTACAGGTTAAGGCACATAGGAGATTATAGGCAGCAGACCTGTAACAAAGCAAACAATGTGATTTGTAAGAGCTTTCTTGTACTTTTGAACATACACGTTATACACCACAGTACTGACATTTCAAACATCAAATCAATGCTGCTGTAGTAGAAATTACATCTAAATCCCAAACTTTTTCCCTGGACTGGTTACAATTCAGAGAAAAAAAAATTTCCCTGGAGAAATAGAAGAAATTATTCCTTCACTTGTTCTGAACAACTTCTGACAAGGTTACAGAGTATGTTTAAAGGGTTTTGTACTGAACTTCTCAAAACAGCTTGGAGTTCCAGGAAATTCTAAATCCCTCCACGTGTACCTGAGCTGCTGGGAGAGAGCCTGCCCAGGGGTGCCCCTGGCCAGCACCCAGCCTGGGGGAGCCCATTCTGGCACAAATCACAAGCTGCTCTAAGGGGTACAGCTCCCATGTTCTTAAACAAGAAGCTCAACACCATCAAAATCAAATGTACCCAACAAACACAGAGTGCAAAGCAGAAGTATTTCCCTTACAAAGAGAAATTATTAAGCTTCCTTCATGCCTTCACTTTCCTCTGACAGTGTGTGCCCTTCTTCACTCATAGAAACTCAAAATTTATTTATTAAAAATTGCATTTTATGGAGCTGCGGTGAAAGAAAAATTCAGGAGAGAGTTTCTAACACTCCAGCAGCCCTGGGAAGCCTCCCTGTTGGCGAGCAGGGGCGCAGCACTGTCAGAGCTCTGTACCTCAGGCTGGGGTCGGAGCTGCCCAGGTTGAGCAGGGCGATGTTGAGCAGCGTCCCGGGCACGTCCTTGGGGCGGATCTTGGTGTGCTGGGGGATGGAGTCGGGCTGGGACAGCTCCCAGCGCGTGCGGATGTGGATGATGGACCTGACGATGGCCTCGCACTCCTGGTGCATGAAGGTGAGCGGGGTGCCCTGGTTGGCAATGGTCAGGGTGAACTGGTTCTCATCCACCAGGCAGATCTCCTCGATCTCGGAGGCGTAGTAGATGTCATTTAGGAACACGGTCTGGCCCAGCACCCGCGTGCGCTCTGCTGACGTCACCTGCACCGCTGTCGAGCCCACCTTGGGGACGGAAGAGAAAACTGCTCCAGCACCTCTTGGTAATCACAAAGAGAGGAAAGCCTCACAGTTCTACTTTTAGAAGAGATAAACATATGAAATTTTGTACTTCCTAAAGGGGCTGTGATTTCTCCTCGAGACAGGGGAGGAGAATTAAGAGACAGCAAAATCGCATTTCAATCCTTATACAAATGTAACAGATCACTACAAACAGCATTAAAAGCACTTACTTTAATAGAAACTTTGGTGTCCTTATGAGCCAGTTTGAGAGCATTGTGAAACACTTTCAAGTCCTCCTCCAAAGCCAAGGTAGCTGCTGGGAGTTTCTGCTGGTCGTGTTCGATGTGCTCTGCCAGCTTCCCTGGGGAGTCTATGAAAACAAGCCTTTTGCTCCCTTTCAAACCTGTCAAGAGCCTTTCATGGTATTTGGTGTATTCTCTGACCCAAGAGTTACAGTTATAAATAAAAACTGCTGCGACATTTTCATAAGCAAAGCCTGGAAAAACTACAAACCATTTAGAAAGAAAGTCTGTTTTAAAGCGATTACTGGGGCCAGCGTGTGTGAGGTCCACCACGATTTCATATGGCTTTGCATAGTATGGCTTCAGGGTCAGCAGCACATGGTAGATCAGCAAATCCCCGTTGATCTGACCAGTCTTGAACCTGTAAGACAAGACAGACAGGGCTGGGTCACGTTTGAGGCCCACAGCACAAACACCTGAGTGCCCAGGCACACCACCAACACCCACAGTCCTGCCCACGAGCCAGACTGACCCTTCTCAGGGTCCTGCAAACACCCTCGGGCCACAGCAGCAGGGACACCACACTGCCTCTGGCACCCTCTCACACTCCAGCCACGTTTAGTGTCCAGGATGAGGGAGACTGGAGTTAACTCAACTTCATCCTGAAGTGCTGCACAACTTGGTAACAACCTTAGAGATTCAAATTACATCTGTATTTGTATGTGGAAAAATACATTTATCTCAGGAGTCCTAAGAATATTCAAACATCCACACCCCAACTTTTTCAGAGGGTCTCAGAGCCACTCCAATTACTCTATCCTGCAGCACTCTAATGCTTGGGGGGTGTTTCTAAGAATGGCCAGTCCTCTGTGGAGTACACAGGATCTGCCTACAAAACCAGCTCTTTTCAAAAACATTCACATAATTCAGAATACTTTTTCTCACTTAAAGATTCTCTGAATTTTGAGACTGGGCAATGCATTTGCCTAAACCACATCTCCAGAGTTCACACAGCAGACTGAATTCTAGTAGGAATAATTAATTAAAAATAAATTCATCAGTAGCTTGTGAAAATTTAATGTACTTTTAAATACCTGTCACTGTTCTGAGCTGTCATTAACTCTTCCAAGGCAAACAACAGAGCTGGTAAATGCTGTAAGCATAGGTGTAGCTTCAAGGGTTTTGGGACACTTCTCTCGATAGCACCTGAGTGCAGGACAGCCCCGGAGACAGAACAGAGAACATTCATCTGCACAACAGATGCTTTTTTTCCCCTGTTACCTCCTGTGGTTCTGAGAGCTAAGCTGGGCAAGTTGATGTTTTTCCCCCAACGTCTCATGGTATAGCTGTTACCCAAAGGAAGTGTGTCATCGCTGTGGTTTTAGTTCCCCACTTAGAGCCACATGTCATTCAGTTACAGATTTGCCTAAAAAACACCAGCACTGCCCAAATCTCCCTGCTGTGCATTGATGGTTGTTTGCATCCTAGGAGCAAAATATATGCGTAAAGAAATCTTCCTGCCAAAGGACTAAATACCTGAAACACCCATGTTCTGTTGACTACATCTTGGCAAGGTAAGTACACATTTTTGTTCTCCTATTTTAAGCTGTACTTCCAAGTTTCTTACATTTTGTAGAAAATTACACGCGAAAGTATTTTTAAAGAAGTTTGAGTAACTCAAAAACAGTAACAAACTGTAGAAATATTATCTCCAACTGAATGAGGGAAGCTGATAAACTGTAGTTTTAGTCATGTTAAAGGTTATTCACAGTCAGACTCCCAGGCATTAACAGTGACAGTCACTACTTAGCTCTGTTGTTCCTGCACTGCAGATCTTGCTGGGTACTGGGACCCCGTCAATGCCCAGACACAAAGGGTTGAACCAAAAGGAAAACCAGCTCTTTAAAGCCCAGTTCCTTTGCTCTCGTGGCTTCCAGCGCAGCCCTTCGCACCACGAGGCCGTTGGTTTTTAAGAGGAGCACATCTGGAAGCCCAGAGTGAACACTGGGCTCAGTGTGCCCGGGGCAGAGCAGGGAGCTGCAGCCCAGGCAGGGGCAGGGACAGGGACAGGGACAGGGACAGGGACAGGGACAGGAACGCTGCAGCAGGGCTCTGCTGGCTCTGCCTGTTCCGCTCAGAACAGCTGAAACGTTGTTAAAAAACCCCAAGCTCTGCTGGGTTTGCTTTTCTTTTCCTTTTCAAAGTATGCAACAAGGCATCATCCAGGTGATTTCTACCATATACAGACAAAAATGATACCTGAGCTGTAGTTTATGACTAAGATGGTTTCTAGTTCAAACTGAACAAACAGGATTCAGCTCAGGACGGACAACAATTTATGTAAAGGGTGAACTGCAAAATTAAAGACACAGATTTTTAGTTGCTCCCCTGTCATGTAAGGACAGATCCTCTCACACACCAGGTGTATCCCTGCCTTCCCTTCACCTGGTCACACACCAGGACCATCACTTCTCTCATTTTTCATATTTACACACACACAAACACACCTTGTTACCTTTAGAGGCAACAAACAAATTTGTTCAAGAACAAACATACTTATAAAATTAACAGTGTTACTTTTGGTCATTCTCTGTAGCAGTTAAATTTGCACCAAGCAGAGTGCGTAACATCCAAAGGAGACACTTGGATCTGTTACTAGAGACAGAAGAAAGACCCTGGTGGGACACCAGCCTCACCCTGGGCAGCTCAGGAGCAGCCTGGCCCGAGCAGCAGCAGTGCCTGGCTCACTGCATGGCTGAGTTGTCACCTTAATCTGAGGTTATTATCTTCCTATCAGACCAACCCCACTCTCACATTCCTACCCTCCAGACAAATTCAAGAGGTACAGATTTGAATACCCCACAAATGTGAAACAGAACATACGAATAATTACTCTCATTTGCATAATTATCTGTGGCATTTTAAAGAAAATGTCACGATCTGTAGCATGTTTGGGAGAAAAATACAAGAAGTACATTTGTGATAAAGAGCTTCTTGTACAAAAAAGAAGAAAAGTAAGAAGACAAAGATTTTCCTGGGCATTTTAAAGTACTCCAGACAGCTGTGCTAGGAACTAGACACAATTCACGTAAGTTACTGCTGTTACAGGAACATCTTGGGTTCAAGTTTTTCCCTTGCCCATCTGTTACCTGCAGGGTTCCCCTGCCTGCCCCAGGGGAACTCAGGGAGGTGAGAAGCAGCCAGGGATCTGTAACCTCCTCAGGGTCTCTCCATTGGCCGTGTAAAAGCAGAAGTGATGACCGGGTGTAACGAGAGGAGGAACTCGCAGGGTCTGCCCTGACACCACGAAGCACTCAGTAGGAAACACTTTTCTTTCTCTCTTTGCTCCATGTTCTTTTTTGATCTTCGTATGTTTTCTATAAACCTCAAACTGTCAGAAGTTTGAGAAAATCTATCCTTTCACAACCCGGGTGTTTGAACGCATCCTCCTACATCCCCCCGAAAAGAGGCCAAGTATCTTTCACCAAAAAGACTGCTATTCCCTGAGAAGTCCAATCCAAACCCCTAAGAACCTAGCAGCATCTGCTACACTAACACCAGAATTTGCATTTTTGCAGGGGACTCAACAGGAAGATGAAGACCAAGAGATGCAGTAATCCACACCTGGCCCTCCGTGTCACGATCATCTTCTGCCTGTGGCTGCAAACGAGTGCAAACCACACCGGTTACCCTCAGCTCAGAGACCAAACCTGGAGTCCCCTCAGCCAAAACCTCAGTGGGAGCCAGAACAGAACAGAAGCAAGCACAAATTCTCCTCTGAGCCTCAATTTCAGCAGCCAAACGACTACTTTTGAAATGCAAAGTACCCTGCCATCCTTCTCCTCCACAAAGGCCCAAAATTCAACTTCCCCTGCCCCGAGTGTGGTTTCCACCACTGGAGCATTGGGGAAAAGCAGCAAACCCAAGAGCCCAACGCCCAAAGAAACCTGTGAAGACAATAAGTCGCTCATATTGATTTGTTTCATTATCATTGCAGTTCTTGTGCTCATCTGCACCTGCCTGTTTCTGTCCACAGTTGTAGTAGCCAACAAAATGTCCTATCTCAAAAGAGCCCAGCAGGGCAAACGCAGGCCCAGGAGCAATGGTGACCTCCTGGCCACCAACAGCTTATGGCCCACGGCAGCAGGAACGTGGCAGAGGATGCCCAAGGAGACAAGTGGAACTGAGCTGATCATGCAGGAGCTGGTATCAGGGAGGGATGCTGTGAACCGAAGGAAAAGCGAAGATGAAACTACTGAGAAACTCACCAAAGCAGCAGATAATGAACAAGAAAGCAAAGAACCATCCCAGTCACACAAACACCTTTTAACCAATTTTGTAGTTGAGATTTAATTCACACTCAGGTAAAAATTCATCTTTTCCCTTTGTTACACCATTAATGTAAGGCAAAAACTTGACTTTCAAGTAACACCAAGAACTTCCCCCCAGGAAAGCTAAATCCAGAGTTTACAGAGTTTTTCCATTTATGCCAGTGGGAATGCTGCAGCCATGTGAGGATCCAGAAGGCAGTAAGACTGTGTTAAATAGCTTTGTCAACACTGGTTTTACTCCTTTGACCAGAAATCAGGGTGACAGGAGCTGAACAGGATAAACCAAAAGGACAGAATCTGCCCATGCTCAAAGACCACGGAGGGGAACAAGGAACAGACTGTCAGTCTGATCACCACACTGGGCACGACAATGCTGCACACGTAGAACCAAGTTGCTTTTTAAAGAAAACCATACATTACTCACAACTCGGATTCAACCCCTGATTCACGATCTAGTCCCTCTCAAAATGCCCCTTTGGATTTTCCATCAAGGACTTCTTAAACCAGCTTAATTACTTTGGAAGCAGACTGATTTGAACCATATTTATTGTGTTTTGACATTGTCTATGAATAGCCAAAGTTTGTAGTATTTGCTAGAATATGACAACTTGTTCAATTTGTTATCTTCAATAAACTTGCAAGATCAGTTTTTAAATGACTTACATGATACTATTTCTCCAAGTCAAAATGTTAGAAAAAATATGACCAGGCACTTTGGAATGTTATATTCCTGTAACCTTGGCTGAGCTCAGTAAAGGTCTCTGATGACTCGCTGTGATTTCTGCATCATGGAAACACACTCCACTTTCTCCTGACACCAATAAGAACATGCCAAGAATTTCTTCAAACCACAACAACTTTGAGTTTCTTTATTCTCAGAGACCTGACCTTCCCATAATTCCAGGGAGGTGCCTGTGGCTGCTCTCCCTGCAGCAGAGCTTTGCTGTTTTAGGAAACGTGAGAAGCTTTCCACAGGCTGCTCCTCGGCCTGAAGAAGCCCTGTTGCGGTTACAAGTGCTGAGACTGCACAGTGCCAAAGCTCCAAACATCCTGTGCAGCTGTAACCAACAGCTGTGACACATAAGTTGGTTGTACAAGTTTGAGAGGACCAGGATGACTGAATCCCCCACCCCAAATCCTTTAGATCACCCATTAACTTGGCTGGCAGGGCAGCTACAGCAGCAGCAGAGGCAGGACCACAGCACTGTGACAGCCAGGAGAGAGACAGAGCTCAAAAAATGCAACTGCCAGGCTCAAAGATGGGTTGTGCAGTGAGGAAAATGAAGTTGGAGGGAGTCTGTATGCTTAGCCTAGAACTGGGAATCCACTACGGGGGTTGAAGAGAACGGGGAGGAGACAAAAGAAATCAGACAAACACTGAGTTACTGTGTGAGCAGGGGATCAGGATGTGTGCTTGCTGCAGGAGCAGGCAGAGTGTCAAAGAGAGAAGCAGTGCAGTCAGAAGAGAGGCACAACAGGAAGGGCTGCAGAGGGATCTGTCAGTAGCCACGGGCAGAACACAATTGCAAAATGCCACGAGGACACGTTGGTGCGGGTTTCTTTCTGCCAGGCAGCCCTTCCAGGCAAAACCGCTCCCGGAGAGCCACGAGAGCGGCTGAGTTACCCTCCAGGAACGGACAGGGACAGACAGGGGCAAGCAGCTGCTCAGAGCACAGCCCTCCATCACTGATGGCAGCAGGTCCCAACCCTGTCCACACAGGAAAACAACCAAGCGAGTAGGGACAGGCTGAGGGTGAAACCGGATTCTGCCCTCTGCCTCTCGACGCAGCCACACAACAGAGGATGTGTAAGCAGCCAGCATCCCATGACCACACAGCTTTCCATGACTCACCAAGGAGCCCAGGGGTGGCTTCCCACCAATGATCCTGAGAGCACAGCAAACCCACCACCGAATTGCATCAGCAACTCAAATCCTGCCCAAATCTGCAGTTTTTGATTCACACAGAAGAAACTCCAACTATTTCCTACAAAGACAGGCAAAGAGGTGTTTAAGAGTTTCCACACAAACACACGCAGGTGCCTGATGTGGCAAGAGCCACGAACCCATTTTCACGCGAGCCCAGCAGTGCTGGCAGAGCAGAAGTCTGCCCACAGAACACACGATCTGTGAGATAAGAGTCCCAAGCTGCCCGGCGCAGACGCTTCCTGCCAGTGTTGGCAACTTCCTCCCTCTCTGCACAAACTTCAGCATGAAAAGAGCCATTTTACGCTGTCTGACTGAGCACATGCAGCCCTCCTGAGCCTCCAAACAACAAAGTCAGACCGTGCTTGCTTGAGAGAAGATAAATGCACAGGTAAGGATCAACATCAAGTATTGACTCTATTTTGGAAAGAGGGAAGCAGGATAAAAACTGAATTGAATCATTTTAACCCGTTACAAACCCGACAGTTTAGACCACGCTGTTCTCGAGCCATTAACTTACTACTCATGTGTGTTTACACTGCTGCATTTAAAATTTAATTTTGCGTATTTGTAAACCCACAAAGACTCATGCATATTAATCTCCCAGAAATAGCTTCACAGGACTAGCACTATAGTAACTAATGAATTAGCTCAAATTGCGTGAAAGTGACTTCAGAAGGAAAAAAGCTGTGTAGGGGACAGACTTTATATCATTTATTTCATATGGAGACATTTAGAGAGCTGAATTCTAATCAGTACAGGAAAAAAAAATCTGTTCTCATGCCAACAGCTTAACATTTGCACAATATGCATGCAGGAATTTATTTAAAAAACACTTTACCATTAGAATGCTGTGTCATTATAGAATCAGTACTTGGAAAACTTTTGAATATTTTGCTATGCTGAAGAAAGATGAGAACAGGAAATAGAAGTTTAAGAGAATTGGAAAGAGCCTTTCACTTCTGTCTCAACTTCTATCACAACAAGCCATTTCTTCACTTCTGACAACCCTATTTGTCAGTGCTGCAGAGTTTGTTCCAGGTCCCTAACCAGTTACATGATTGATAAATGCTATTCTGAAACCCTGTGAGGACTGCTCTGCCAATGCCTTTTTCTGGTAAGGTGAAAAAAGATGATAATAAGCCATTACCTTCAAACAAGTGACTTTTTTAATATGATCGATAATATTGGAAATCTGCTGTTATTTGTAAAGTCAGTGACAAACCTGCTGATCATGCAGATGGGAACAGGTTTGAAATGTGAAATACGGGGTAGAGCATTATCTTGACTATGATGGTATTAACAGAAAACTGTCTGGTGGCAGCGAAGTGCAAAAACACAGTTTGCAAGTTACCCCGTTCTACTTCTTCCCTGCAATAGGAGAGGACACTTGTGAGGAGGCTGGAGGGAAATGGCCAGCAACCAGCTCATACTGGCTCTGTTCTGCGGGGAAATCTGGAGCTCCCTTTCTGCAGCAGCACCTCAGCACGCTGCCCTGACTGAAGGCCACACGCCCACCCCTGCCAGGAGCCCAGCAGCAGGCAAACCCCTTCTCTCCCAGCTGCAAGCAACCGGGCCCAGTTTATACCAGTCTGACACATCCCTGGCCACCACGGAACCCCAGGCCTTCCCAGAAGAGGAGGAAACTGGGGACGGCAGCTGGGTAGCAGCACTGATAATTGGCATAATCTTGATTGGGATGATGCTGGCAATTACTGCAATTCTTCTGTGGAAATGCTGCATGAGGCCTGCTCTGGCCGAGTCCCACTGGGCAGGCCGCTCCCCCTTCGCGGATGGGGACACGCCAGATCTCTTCATGGACTCTGACCAGGGCACCAAGCGTTCTTCAGTCTTATTTATGTTGCCTTGGAGACTGAAACAAGGCACAAACTTGCAGGAGGACCCGACTGCCTCAGAGAACCCACCCCAGCACACTACCAGTACTGAAAACGGGCAGCTGCCTCCACCAGCTGCAGGCTGCTCCGGAGCCGGCACCGCCCCAGCTCCAGCTCCAGCTCCTGCCTCAGAGCCAGCCAACACTGCAGCTGAGTCCTGCCCTCCCCCAGACACTCCAGCTGAGCCCTCCGACCTGCCACCACCCCCTGACTGGCTCAGGGAACCCTCCGAGGAGCCCAGCTCGGATCCCAGCAAGGACTCGGCCCTTCACTCGGAAGCAGAGGAACCACTGCCTCCACCACCTGAGTTACTGATCCAGGACATGCTTGAAACACTGCCCCAGCCAGAACACCCTTTGTAGACTGCCAAATTAATTTCCAGAATACTCCACATTTTTCTTAAATCGAGTAATTTTCAAAAAAGTGAGAAAAGGAGAAGTTGACGCAGGCAAGAACAGTGAGGCCCCAGCATTTCCTTGGCATTTCCCTGGTGTTTCCCAACTTCAGCTTTCACAAGAGACAACAACCTGCTTCTGCCTGAAGCAAATGTCTCACTACAATACAAATGGTGCCCAGTCATCACCTGTAACTAGAGATTCCAGAAGCCAGAGTACACAGCTGTGTGCGCCAGCACAGCCAGACCCAGGTAACACACACATGGAGATACCAGAGACAGCCCAGCTGCAGAGGGACTCAGCTTCTCACCAGGGTTGGCTCCACTGGGCTGTGCAAGTGAATGCAATCAACTCCAGTTCATTTTAATAAAGCTTTCTGAGTTAAAGATGTTTTGGTCACTTAAAGCCCAATTGAATATTTACTTGGATACAGAATGCTCTCAGTCATTAACACAAACTCATTTAATGATTCATGGATGCCAGATTCCTTGGAACTCCCAGTGTCCAAGTGTTCTACATGCTCCTCTCTGGGCCCTGAGGAACAGCACAGCTCCTCTCTCCCACACCAGCCTTGGGTGGGCTGACATTCATGTGGGAAGTAGCAGGCTGGTATCAGAAGTAAATTAATGTTAGTATTTTTTTTACTGGTGTTGAATATTTGTATTTATAGAAAGAAGCTGCTAGATGCTGAAGCTAGCTTTCCATGAGAGCTCTGCAAAATGGCAGAGTTTGGAGTTCACCTGAGGAGGGAATAGATTTGTGGATGAAGCACAGAGCACAGGTTTGCAGACAATAAACTTCAAAATTTTCAAACTACCACTACTAAAGAGTAGTACATTATGCAAATGCACTTCCAGGCTGCTGTGCACACCATGGCCACAGAAAATACATTTTCAATTTTCTTTACAGTTTACATAAGCTGTATGACTGGGTACGCCTAAAGAATAGCGTAACAATTATACAAAGATTTTTGTAAGGCTCATTGCATTACACCCTGTTAAAATTGACAGCACTATAAACGAAACATTGTAACACTCTCACTCTCATATTGCTTTGAGAAAATCAGATAGAGATTTCCTGTAGAAATCTGTAAAATCCTACAAGCCGAGCTATATTATACCTGGCAACACAGTGATAGCCTGAGCCGAGGAGTACAAAACAGAGTATTTTTAAATTATGAAAATATATTCTGGCAACGTAGCTTAAAAAAGCTTAAGCTAGGGAGCCTAAATTCACATTAAGCTGTGTGGCAGGAGGAGAGGTTAGGAGAAGGCAAGGAGAAGCCCCGTGAAGCCGGGCTCCCAAACAGAAACATGCAGCGGCAGCGCAGCGCAGGGTACGGGGAGCCGCGGCTGCAGGCGGCCGCGCTCGGGGCAGCCCCAGTGCAGCAGGGTGTGCAGCAGGGTGTGCAGCAGGCTGTGCAGCAGGGTGTGCAGCAGGGCTGTGCAGCAGGCTGTGCAGCAGGGCTGTGCAGCAGGGTGTGCAGCAGGGTGTGCAGCAGGGTGTGCAGCAGGGTGTGCAGCAGGGACGGCACTCGCTGCTCCCAGCCCAGCCCAGCCCAGCCCAGCCCAGCCCAGCCCAGCCCGGCAGGCCCTGGCAGTGCTCGAGGCCGGCTCTGCAGTGCCCAGAGGATCAGGTGGTTGCGGAGCCGGGCGCAGCCGTACGATGCAGCTGAGACAAGCACAGCCCCCGGCAGCCTCTGGAGCTGCTCTCCAGAACAAGGCGACCTCTAAGCTCCGATCCATCACGGAAACGATGTGCTGATACTGCAGGACACCACGGTAAGTTTGTGCTTTTTGATTTTACTCACAAAATCCTACTACCAAATCCGAGATGGAAACGGGAATGGAATTAGTAGCTGATGACAGATGCTTGCACCAGAAATTTGCTGCAGTGTCAGAGATTTCTTACTAACGGTAACTCGGGTTCTAAACATGTGTTTCTAGCTTTGAGATTGTGATTAACGCTGTAAGGAGGGAAAAATGCTACAGTGCATGTCAGCATGAACACTGGAATTTGGGTTTCAAGCTAAATTCCTATGATGTATTTTAACCAATTTACTTAAGCAAACAGCATGCCTGGATGGGGGGGACTGCTACGTTACTGCAGAGATTTGTGAAGATCCAGTTGAGAGCCATTTTTTCATCCTCTATAAATGAACACATTATTCCAAACATAATATAGGCTTGAAATCACTAAAAACAAGAAGCAGACATTGTATAACGTTTGGAAGAGACTTGCGTTTTCGGAAGAAAGCCCTCATTTGAGCTGGAGGGGGAAAGGGAGATGAAAAAAACAAGTCTCATTCTGCCAGACAACATGACAGGCTGAAGGGATGCTTTGTGAAGTCTCTCTTGAACAATTCTAAAAAGGACCGTGCCACAAAGGGGTTTATTGATATTTTTACTTAATTTCTCCTGCAAGTGGCCATTGCCAAGACAACCCTTATACAGAGATAAAATGTATTACATGGATTTAAAGGGTGTCATTTTGGTATATTTATTTCCAGGCAACAATGGAATACCAGATATTGAATGCATCTACCTGTCTGCTGGTCCTTCTGGTTTTCATACCCACTGGTTTGGGTATCTGTCCTTCTAGCTGTAAGTGCTCAGGAAACGACAGGAATGTGGACTGTTCAGGCAGGAACTTAACTGTACTGCCCCAGGGACTTCAAGACAACCTTACATATTTAAATCTGTCCTTTAACCAGTTTGTAGATCTCGATCATCAGCTAACGAGGTTCACCAATCTGAGGACCCTTGATATTTCAAATAATTGGCTCAAGAATGTTCCTGCTCATCTGCCCAAGTCCTTATGGGAATTATATGCCACAAACAACAACATTAAAGTTCTTCAGAAACTTGATACAGCTTACCAGTGGAATCTTAGAGTGCTCGATGTTTCCAGGAATATGGTGGAAAGAGCTGTCCTGATCAACAACACACTGAGCAGTCTCAAGTTTCTCAATCTCAGCAGCAACAAACTTTGGACAGTTCCAACCAATATGCCCTACAACATAGAGACGGTGGATCTATCCAATAACTTCTTGTCCCAGATCCTCCCAGGAACACTGGTGAGACTGCAACACCTCACAAGCCTCTACCTGCACAACAACAAGTTCTCATACATTCCTGACAAAGCTTTCGACCAGCTCTCCCAGCTGCAGGTAGTAACTCTGTACAACAACCCCTGGTCCTGCAGCGATAACCAAAACATCCCTTACGTGCTGCAGTGGGTGCAGGGCACAGCTGCCCGTGTCGTGGGGGCCCCCTGTGCTGACCAGCCCTGGCCCTGGGCGAGCACCACGCCAGCCCCGGCCCAGCCCACGGCCCTGGACTCCAGCCCCATGAGCAAAGGCACGGAGGCAGCGGACAGGGAGACTTCTGCCGCGGCACCCGAGGCCACCAAAGTGACCAAAACGCACAAACAATTTAAAGCCAAGGAAGTCACTCCCTTGGCGACCCAAAGGCACCCGGTTCTGCTCCCCGGCACAGGCCGGCCCCCGCTCCACGCCCCCGACGGCCCCCAGGAGGCCGCGGCCACACGCACAATCCACGTCCAGGGCTCCGCCGAGGGCAACGCCAGCCTGGCCCCTGCCACGGGATCCTCCACCACTCCCATGACTTTAAGCATCACCAGTGGAATGCCAACAAACTACTCCAAGATGCCTCCAAGCACAACCGCTACCTTAAGGAAGGAGGAGCCGACGCCGAGCGCGCCCTCCCGCGCCAGCCGCTGGCAGGTGGGGCTGCTGCTCTGCCTCGCAGCGCTGCACGCCCTGGCCCTGCCCACGGACTAAGGGCTTGCACCTCCTGGAAACTACCGAGGTTATTCCTGTGATCACGGCTGGAGTTAACACATCCAGCTGAAGTAATGAATCAGAGTGAAAGAAATTCAAAGTCCTGACTCTGATCTAAAGAAAGTAACAGTTCTTAAAGACGTGCACACTAATGTCCTGATACTAAGCTGCTACTTATTTTCCTATGTCTCAATTGAGTACAACTAATCTATTATTTTGTTTTTAAAAATGTGCTTATTTTGTATTTAAATTTTTCATTTTACTTGCACAGAATAAACACATCAGAATTTTAAGTACTGATTTTATGTATGATTTTGTCATTGAACAACTGGAAAAAAACAGAAGGCCTGTACCATATCTGCATTGTCTTGCTTGACTTGCCAGTGAGCAATTCCTGTAATATAGCAGCACAGATTCTTTGTAAGTGATGATGACATGCAAAAGAAAGGGAAAAAATAAAGGAACTAAACTGAGCTGTTTCACTAATCAGAAGTTATTCCTGAGCAAAATCGCTAGCATGTATATCTATGTTTGCTTCATATGTATTAGAGTATTTTAAATATGAAGAACAACAGTTTTGAATTTAGGAATTAAATACGACAATGCCATGATGTCTATTAAGAGGGTGTAAACTGAGAAGGCAACACGGTCCAACTTCAGCATGGGACAGTGGTAGGGGCTGGTATCCTTCTGCTCTGGCTTGACTTAGACACTGCAGGCAATTATTGCTCTCTCCATGTAAAAAAAAAAAAAAGATGAAAAAAAAAAGATAAAAGTAGAGAAAAATGCCAGATGTTCAGTGCCATGGTACTGTCAAACACCAAGGAGTTGTCTACCCAAATTAATGACCTGGAACTCCTTGACTTTATGTCAAGTGACATCCTGAAATGTTAATATGTTCTGCTTAAAAGAATCCCACAAATCAGCCAGAACGTAGCAAACTACTATCAGTAAAATGAAATATCAGCCAATCTCTAACACAAGTCATGTAACAAATCAATTAAGCAATTAGCTGGCGAGCTGTCATCGAAACAATCCTGATTCTTGTGACTTCAAAGAGAATGAATTCAGTCCATGGCACTGAACATGCCCAAATCCCTGCTTTCTAAGGGCGAGCATGGATGCTCTTCTCCCTGACATCTGCACCGACAGCCAGTAGAAATAGTTGCACGCATGGTTCTGTCCACTCTAGGAAAATTATTTAAATTATGGCAAAGGTACTTGATATACTACAGATGAAGTTTTGCAAACAGCATGAAATGAAAACTGAAGAACAAGTTAATTGAAAAAGTATTATCCACTTAATATTACAGATCTTAATGTTTTCCATTCATTCCAGGCCATTTAATTTCCAGTTATTGTAGCATGAAGGTGCTGCAAAACCCAGAAAACCTCACAACTGAGACTGAAGTCCTCTACTTGTTTCTCCTAAGGTGTCAATGGGGGCTGTAGATCATTTACAACCACTGGTATCAGAGAAATGACAACTTTCCAATTGTGAACAGTATTTCTATAACCGGAAACGTGTTTTAATTTCTAACAGTAAATGTTACGCAATGGATTTGTACAGTTATTTCATTGGCATTAAGTAAAAATAAAGTTATGTTTGTATTGAACTGAACAAGCAACTGTGCTTCTTTTCACATTTGCAGAGTAATATCAATAAATAGATAGCATTGTATTATACAATCCTGTTTAAAGCAGACATTTGCTGCTTTATCAGACCATCATCATGTCTTAGGGGGGAAATTACAGTTATATTAAATTGTATTATTTAGATACTGATGTATCTCTAACATTGTTCAGCAATAGGCTGATTAGATGGTTGCAACATTGGGACTATCCTTCCCCTTCTTACCCTTTAGAACTTAGAAACACCGAAAAAGTCCCTGCTGCCACTCTCTTTGGACAGTCCCTGTGTTTGCTAAGTGCTGGCTGACTGTAACACAGCCCCAACCTAATTCCCATGCTCAGAACTCAGCCATTCCCAGAACTGCCTCATTCGCATGGCCTCATCCCACACAGTGGGAGCAGCAGGGCTTGCAAGGCAGGACCCATCACAAAATGAGGTGCTGTGGCTGAACTGCTTGATTTGAGGAAATTACAGGAAATACTCCATGTGTCTTTGCTGCAGAATCAGTGCAGGATGCCAAATTCTATTGCCTTAAAAAAACCTACACGGAGTCAACTTTAAAGGCTCTGAGAATGTTTTCACCCATAATGAGATAATCTGGTGACCAGCAACAGGAAATCACTGTTTTCCAGAGGTTATTTGGGGCAAATTGCAAGCCCCCACCCTAAAGGACTTGCTATCCAGACTTCCAACTGCTCAGCATGCTAATAAAAGCCTGGAAGTGGAAATGGGGCTGTGGGGTTTCCCAAAGGCACGTGCAGGATTGGGAAGCTGGATCCCAGACCCGCAGCTGGGTACGAAGTGAGCCCCGGCTGTGCTCCCTCCCAAACCCTGCCCGAGCTGGGCAGCACCACGGCTCCTTGCTCAGACTGCTTTCAGTAAAGCAGACTGGAATTTAGGCTTCCTGGTATTTTTGTGGAATACGAATGAGTCGATAAGGCAGCAGGGAGGAGGCAGAAGTGTGGGAGTCGAGCACTTGTTGCTGGGCAACCGCGCAGCCACTCTGAGCTGAGCCCGAGGGCCTGGCTTTGTAAACACGCTGCGCACTCAGACCTCCAGAAATACAAAATAATCTATTCTCGGTGAAACTGGTATCCAAACCAACTATTTAGCAATTCAGGGCAATATTCAAAATACCCAAAAAAGCTCTGGCACACCTCTCATAGCTGTGTGCTCGCTCTGGAAAGGATAAAATTGCTGTGGGGATTGCTGCGGTCTGCAGCAATAACTCAGAGGTTTTATTCCTATTAATTAGTTTGGGATCAGCTTTAAAACCTAATGGCAGTAGTTCAGGATCAATATTTATTGATTTATGGATCATTTTAGTAACAGGGTAGGGATTAAAAACAGAAGAGCACTGGCTCCAGAAGCTGGGTTGTTGCCCAGGAAACAAAATGTGAAGATAGATGGCAGAAGGAATTAAATTTCACAGCACAAGAAGGACATAAACTGATCCAGATATATCAGTAAAATGACTCAACAATGCCTTAGCAACAAGATCTCCAACTTAAAAAAAAAAATAGAAAAAGAAAAAAAAAGGGGAAAAAAAACAACCCCAAAAAACCCCAGCCTGATACAAGCCCTCAAACAGCCTGGCAGCTCCAATCTCAACAGTTTTTCCACATTTCACACCTTGAAAACACAACATCTGGCTCAGAACCAGAAGACAAACACCCCAAAGAAGCCCCACTTAGCCACACCCCTACGAGAAGGGACGATGCCAGAGCATCATCCCAGAGCAAAGCCCTTCCTGCTGGTTTGAAGGGCAGCCCTGGCAGGACTGTGCAGCTGCTGAGGAGAAAGGTGAGAACTCACCTAGCAGCAAGGCTCATGTCAAAGTACAGTAACATTTTCATTAATATCCCACACCTGGATAAAACGTTCAGAAATCTGCTCCTTCCCACCCTCTCTGAAGGCAGGAATGCTTGGCTGACTGGACCATGATGGTTTTGCCCAGGGAGGCAGCTTTGGGTAAAAAAATTTTTCTGCTTTTAAAGAAAAGAGAGGTGAGCTGGGCCTAGCAAATATGCAGTGCAAACTTTTGTCTTGTTTTACTTCCAGAAATTCTTTCTCTGCAGATGAAATAACCATTTCTTGCTCTGCAAATGAAGGAAACACTGCATGTCAGGTCTGCACAGAATACATAAGGATGCCTCGGATCACTGCCAGGCACAGTCACTTTTTAGGACGGGTTATCACTACTCTCTGCATTTATATGCCTAATTTCTTGTCTGAACAAGGCAGGATAACAATGCAGGCATTTTGTTTTACTTGACATGAAATAAGACTGTGTCTAATGGAACAAAATGGAGAAGAAAAACGTGGCAAGCAACCAGAGAGTTTTTTAAAGAGAATTCAAAAGACTGCCTTCACTTCTAACTCTGTGTGTGTAAGGGGCTTAAACATTAGGGATCTGGCTAAAAAAAAATATTTTAAAGGGGGGAAAAAAGCACCCAGGCTGTCCTTGAGCCAGCCCCTTCTGTCAGCACACCTGCAAGTTTCATGGACTGTTGTGTGGGTTTTGAAGACAGAAAATCAGGACAGAAGATATGTGATGCTACTCATCTTGTGTTCTTTCACTCCATCCACAGAGACAAGGGTGTTGAAAATGCAGAAAAGTTTAAGGAAGGCAATTTCCCAAGCCAGAGGAGGTTTGTAACTCAACCTACAGAGTAAAAAGCACTACTGAACCCAGTGAAAAATTTTGAAACTTAATAAAATTAAGGACCTAAAATTGTAATTAATTTAAAAAATCATACATGCCTGTTGGGTACTATGTTCATTAGAAACATGCAATTTGAAGAGTGACTCGTTCACATGTGTGCTGTTTAAACTGCTGGATACAGAAGAAGATGCTGCTAAAGAAGTGGTTTCCTGTGCTTGTTTCCATGTTCTCACATCAACTCCAGGGCTCTGCAGAAGGCTCACCACTGATGACATCCCCTCATGACAACACTGGAAGTGGCCCCCACCAATGCCACGGTCACCATGGGTACCAGCCCAAAACGGAGCACAAACCACAGAGCAACCCCAGCACACCCAGGCAGGGCTCTGCTCCCAGCCCCACCCCAGCAGGAGTCCCCAGGGCCACAGCCCCTCCTGACCATGTCACAGCCCAGCACACCAGCTGCCAGGGCACTCACTGGCATCACCAACCAGCACCCACCAGCAACAGGGGCACCAGGAAGAGCCAAAGCAAGCCCAGGAGCTCTCCCAGCACTGGTGCCACAGGCAGCTCCAGCAGCAGCACCAGCATAAACCACAGGCACAGAATGCACCAGCAGTGACCAGACCATGAACACCCCAGGGGCTGTGCCAGCACCCCAAAGTGCCTGCTGACACCAGGACCAGAGAACTCCCAGCCCTGGCAGCGCTCCCACGGCCCCCCAAACCAAACCAGTGTCCCCAGTGCTGCCAGCACACCCCCACCAGCAGCACCCCAGCACAGAGAGCAGCTTCAGCAGCTCATCCAATCCTCAGAGCTGCCTCTGACCACCCCTGAGGTGAGCACAGGGATCTCCCTTTCCTTAACACCTCTAGGAATTACTCCTGTCATGGGTGCAATTACTACGAAATGACAGTTTTGGTTCAGGAAACAACTCAAAAATACCATCAAAAATTTTAACAAATAAGCTATTTTCAGACTCGTTTGTTACCAAGCTGGTGTCTGTTATATACACTTGATACCTCTGACTGACAGGTTCATTTCAGATTGGGAAGGTGAAAGGCTTCTTACCGCCGAGCGATGTAGTAGAAAACAGGATTGCCAACTTTGGATGTCCCAGCTTGGTAGAAAATATTTAATGTTTTCAGTGCTTTGAACTCCTCCTTTTCATGTACCTGATGCCTAAAAAGCAATACATTGACATCAACTTTCACAACTCCCTTTCAAACAAATTTTAAAAATCCCAAACCCTCTTTACTTCCATCTCTGAACTAAAGTATTAAGTTCACACAATCTTGAGCCTTCCTTAAATCACATGTTACCACCATCTCTGGTTCTTGATTTAGTTTTTTAAATTAAAATCTACTCAGAAACCTAAAAGGTTTATGTAGACTCAGTGTTTTAAACTTCCCTTCAAAACACAGAGAATCTTGACAGCAGTGAGAGTCTTACGAACTGCTGACACCTCCTCACGTGATAAAGTCTAGAAACCCCCACTGTGTGTCCCCACCACAATAATCTCATTACCTTGTCATAAACTCTTCAAACTTGGAACTAGTGAGATTTAAGCTGGACCAGTGTGTATCTGCCACAGGTTTGTGCTCAGGAGGCCCCAGGTAAGCAAGAAGCGTTGCCATCTTATCAAAAGGTCGTCGTCCAACAGCCTTGTGGTCCCTACAAACATGTTCCTTGTCAGAAGAGTCCTTCTTTACTCAGCAATTCCCAATTTTTTGCCCTTCCTCACTTGGAGCAAGCTGAATTTTCTTTTTTAAAGTAAGTAAGACAAATCTTCCATGATGACTGATATTCTTCTCAGTAATAACAGAAGCATTGGAGAGTATTTCCAAATACTAACAGCTTTAAGCTGAGGGATGGGAGATTTATATTGGATATTAGGAAGAAATCCTTCCCTGTGGGGGAGGTGAGGCCCTGGCACAGGCTGCCCAGAGCAGCTGTGGCTGCCCCTGGGTCTCTGGAAGTGTCCAAGGCCAGGTTGGACAGGGCTTGGAGATAGTGGCAGGTGTCCCTGCCCATGGCAGGGGGTGGGACGGGATGAACTTCACGGCTCCTTGCAGCCCAAACCATCCCAGGACTCTGCCACCTTCCCCCGCGGGCCTGCAGCCTCACCTGTTGCTGGACAGGTACTGGCCGATCTTCTCCTGGTTGTTCCAGAGCAGGCGGTGCAGCGCCAGCACGTTGCCGTCGCTGATGAAGGACAGGCTGTGGTTGACGGTGTCGCTGGCCGGGCAGTCGGAGGCGATGTCAAGGAAGAACCTGCAGCGCAAACCAGGAGTAACCGCGGGCGCGGGAGGGAGCTGGGGGCTGCGGGGCAGGCGGAGCTGTCCCCATGGGGCACGCGGAGCTCTCCCCGC
>VZRQ01003545.1:247630-273471 GCA_013397975.1 Machaerirhynchus nigripectus | reverse complement strand
GACAGCAAACCCCCCAAAACCTCACCCACGGCAGCCAACAGACAGCAAACCCCCCCAAAACCTCACCCCCGCCCCGAGGAGACTCCTCACAGCACAGCCCAAACCTTAACTGTGCTCCAACAACCTCACTGTGTCCCACACTTCTGTGCACATTCACCCCAACACTGGTGTGCCTCTACCCACAGATGTCTTCAAAGAGCATTTGTTTCACAGATAAACAAATAAAAATACTGTATCAAAGTGAGCTAATCCCTGCCACGACTGAAACACACATCTGCGTTAAGCAGAAATAAAGCCCAATTTTCTTATTATTTTCTAAATGAAAATGTTTCCATAAACCTGCAAGGCAGAGATTTTGAAATGGGACACAGAAGAGGTAATTCCTGTTGGCATAATACAATTATTTCTATTGTTAGGAAAACATAGTTTGTAATAGAGGTCATATAGTTCTTCTCTTAAGAATGACTAGAGAAATTGTTAATGTATAGAGAAATTGTTAAAAGTCACTATTTACTTGAGAAATAATTGAGATTTTGCTTCCATCAGCTCAACACCATCTCCTTCTTCAGGCTGGAGTGGAAGCCCAGCAAGAAGAGAGACCACTGCTTCCATACTCGCCTGGTCCAAATCTCTGAAAAATAAAGTTTAACAAGTAAAATATAAGTCACTTTTTCCTATAGCTCTAACTGCTGACGAAGAATAGCATTTTTAATAATAAAACGGTATTCTACTACAGTTCTGTCCATCATGAAAACAGCTCTTATATTTTGTGGTACAGGTTCTAAATCAGAAAATATATTAAAAGGAGCCAAGTCATTTAAGACTAAGCATTAAATATAATTTTGCTGTTGCTCACCAAAGCTTCAGTTTCAATTTTCGTTTCTTCCTTATTATTGTTATAGGAAGCCCAACATGCCAGCCAATCCATGGATATCAAATGCCACCTGGAATGCTGTTAGGGGTGAAGTGTGTCCCATCTTACCTTGTCAAGCATTTCACATCCTCGTCTGTTGCTTGATTAGATGTTCCCATCACCCAGTCTGTCAAATATTCCACCATTTTGTTCCTGTTACACATACATAGACTGCTTTAGCTTTGTTGGGGTTTTCACCAGTCTGTGTCACACATTAAATTGTCACACGTGTTTCAGTATCACCACAAACTAAGTAACATTCTAATGCAGCACTAGGCTCAGAATCCTTCTGAAGACAAAGACAAGGGAACTGTCCCTGTACCAGGAATACTGGTGTGACAAGGGTTTGGTTTCTTTTTCTAACCACATAACCAAAGAAAACTACACTTGCCCACAGTACCCTACCCTGTAAGTTACGTAATGCCATCCTTACCTAAATTTCATTTCTTGGCAAAATGAAAGGTCATCTCTCCTTTCCATCATTACTTCTACTAACTGACAGAGCTTCGTTTTGATTTGAATGGCATGTACCAAATTTCCAAGCACACGCACATACCTCAGGAAAAAAGCAAAAAGATTAATTAAATACTTCATGCTACTTCACTTCCTCTCCCCCAGAAAGGCCCTGCATCGGTAGCAAGTTTCTTCTGGCCAAAGACGTTTTCTGCCAGTATAAAACCAAACAGAAAGAGGCCCTGCAGCTGGTTTTTAACCACTGACACCAATGTACAGAAAAGTAACCAGGAATACCTATGGGAATAGGGCCAAGCTATGGAGTGTTCAGTTCTTCAAATAAGAAAAGTCACTCTCCGTCAACACACTTTATGCTACAAAACCAATCCGTGTGATTACTGAAGTTGTCAGAACCATAAGGAGGATCAGAAAATCAGCTGCTGCTTCTCCACGGACACGAGCAGAAAAGATATAAACTAGAAGGCTACAACTCACTTCTTAAACATAATGCCTGCGTATAGGAAGGTCAAGAGCACTCCTTACCTAACCAGGTTCAGCATCATTGTCTCAATGCTCGCTTGTCCCAGGTGTTCTGAGCTCCCTTCTGTGTGATTGTCAAGCAAATTCTTCATTATAGCAATGGTTTGCTCTACAAATTGTGTGTTGGTGTCAGTTAACAAGACCTATAGGAAGAAAATTTCTGGTCTTAATTTTTTACACATAAAACCAAGAAATGTTTAATTGCCAATCAGACTGCAGCATTTCAAAAATCTCATGGACAAGCATTTTTTTAATTACCACCAAGCCAACAGAATTTCGATACATGTCAGGGTTCAATATGTGAACACTACCAGCTATAAGGATGCCACAAACAATCTCACAGATTCTGCACTCAAGAGTTCACTAATTCAAGAATTTTAAATTCAGCCTGGAATCACAACCACTATAATCATTAACACATGCTGTGATGATCACTCTGTTCACAAGGGGTGTGCACAGAACACAAACAGGGACCCACTTCAGTCACCCGGGGGAAAGACAGGACTGACACAAATGTGAATAATGCAATGACTTTACCTGTCCTTGAGAATCAAAGAACTTGCTGATGGTATTCTTCAGTTTGTTGAAGAGCATGGGATAAAGTGCTGGACTGAGCTCCAGCCCCACCAGGTCTTTGATGTTGGTCCGTATCTGCAGCCCCACCTTCTCGTGGTTGCAGACCATCAGGGTGAGCAGGCGGTCGATGAACTTGCTGACCGGGGTCTCCACGCTGCCCTCGGTGGAGACCATGGAGATCATGGAGCCCTTGCGCTCGTTGAGGGGGCCCATGGGGGGGCTGTAGGTGGCCAGCCCCGCGCTGCTGCGGTGCTGCAGGCACACCCCGCCCAGGGCACACAGGAACCCCGTCATGTTGATCCACTCCTGCAGGGACTCCGTGTCCGACAGGTCGATGGAGCCGCCGCCGCTGACGTGCGACATGCGCCGCTTCACGATCGTCTTGTGCAGGCTCTCGGTCACCTGCGACACAGGGGTCACTTGCTACATTAAAATTCAAACTCCTTAAAACAAATAGGCTTAAAGACTTATTTTGAATTTCTAAAGGTCGAACTTGTGGAAAAAATTCATAGTCACCTGCCCATCTTCCATTTTGGTCTTTGGATAGTTAAGGATTAGTTTTGTAGCTTGTTCCCATTTTGCATGTGTATCCTCCCAGGCCTGAAAGAAGACAGATTTGAGATTTAACTTCAAAACTCCTTGTAGCAACAATATTTCTGTGCTTGTTTTTTTAATATGCACGCAGAGCATATAAAGTGAGCAGTTAGTTCACCTCTGTGTTGCCTGCAGTAGGGTGCTCGATGCGCCTCAGTAACGCCATCACTCTCTTCTGAAGAGCTGCTCTCCCTGCAAAGGGCACAGAACATTGAACCAAGTTTTTTGAAAACCTACCTACATCAAAGTTGTGATCTGTGAAAGTAAATATTGAATTAAGAGGAACATATACCCCCTGAAGTCTTTAGAAAGGCAGCTTCTTGTTACACGATCGTAAAATCCTCCTGAGCTCAGTCACCCAAATTCCTTACACTTTCTAGTAATTCGAGTAACTAAGACATTCCAGAAAAAGCCAGAGCATCAAATAAAAAACCTCAACGTGTTTAAAGAACTCCAACACAAGTAACAGTCTTCTGTCCAGGTACAAAGTTACTTTAACTGACTCATGACTCTTACCTGTTGACATCATGTTGCTCACAGACGCAAACTCCATGAAAGTGTTGTAGTTTGGCAAAAAATTATGCACTGAGACTTCATCTACTCCACATCTGATGTCAGCCTCCTCGCAGAGGTGACGGAAGCAGGACATGGCCACCAGGACTGCCTCGATATCTGGGCTCCACAGGAACATGTATAAGGCCACTTCCAGCTTGGTCTGGGCTTGGCGACAGATTGGTGTTCCACTGCAGCCCACTGTGCTTTCCTGGGAAACACAGAATTCCCAGTTGGGAACATTGCTTATGAATATGGCAATTTTATTAAAATTCAGCCCTGGCCAAACTGTGTTTGAAACTGCTTTTGTTCTAGTAGGAATAAGCCATCCTAAACAGGATCAGAGCTCTTATATGCTGTCACAAGGGATGCTGTTTGCAATCCTAATTAAGAAATATTCACCAATATTTTAACTGAAAAAATGTGATTTTGTAGGTCTGAAACATCATTGTTAACCAGCATATCAAATACATACATTATTTAGGATACATATGTCTTTCCCTCCTCAGAAATTATTAATTTTATTTTCAAAAATTACTCAAAAGTAATTTAATTTCTACTTGCCCACAAGTTTTTCCTCAAGTGTTAAAATTAATTATCAACACATATTACTTACCATGGAAGAATTCCCCTTCCCTTTCCTGAGGGTAGCGCCAGGTGCACAGCGTATCATTTCATCATGGTCAAGAGAAATTTGACTAGTTCCACTTCCAGAGACATCATAAAGGAAGAGGAAGTGGCAGGAACTCCTATCTGATTGCTATAAAGAGAGGGGAGGAAAAGAATATATCAAATGATATTTTAAAAGAGTAAAAGGCATAGATTTGAGGAAGCTAAAAAGCTCTTGGACATTTACACAGTACTTTTTCCACTGCTGCTGTCAGGGCTTTATCAAGTTCCTCAGGTTAATGGTATCTTAGACTGATATTTCCTCTTAAGAAACACATTATTTGATACTTTAAGAATATCAGAAAGATGCAAGTCATAATTCTGGGACTCAGAAGAACATGAGATCCAAAAGGAAACTTTTATTTCATCCATGAACATGTGTATTATACCGTAACTATCCTTTTTCTCACCTTGGGGACTATTTCCCTGTATTAGGCAAGAGGCACAAGGCACAGGTTTCTGTGAAACATTCATTTTCCAGGCAAGTACAGCAACCTGTGCAGCTAAAGGGAAAAACAAAAAAAAATCCCAAACCTAACTTTGGTTACCAATTCTAACCAAGGTGCCCCACAACGCAGAGAGGAAATCAGAGAACAGAATGTGTGGGAGTAGCTATTAAATCTCTTCCAATCAAAAATAACCTGGTAAATAAAGGAAGTGACAAAACGGAGAACAATTCATGTTAATGATCCTAACAGGGAGATGGTAATGTTCACTTACTTTGTTTTTTAGCAGAAATTTATTCCTACAGATGAGAATCTCTCGCAGCCACTTGAGGATTTCCGTGCTGCTGAGTATCTGATGACTTGTGAGCTTCTTGCAGATATAAAAAAGCATTTGTGAACTGCAGCAAAATGAAATTCAGCATCAGCCTTCTGACGGAGCACCAACACTTGTGAAGGTATTACACTATGTTTTCCATAGAAATAGGCACCTAGCATGAACACCCTGTGCAAACACTACCCTGGGCTCTCAGCAGTACACCAGCGAGCTGGGAGTGTGCATGGGCAGGCCGAGCTCCCCGGGAGCCTTCCCAGTGCCCGCAGCCTGCAGGGGCCGAAGGCGCGCGGGCAGCCCGGCCCGGAGCTCCAGCTCTGCCCAGGACAGAGACAGCACAGACAGGGCAGCACCAGGTACCTACACTGCTCTGACCACGTGTCAGCTCTGCTCTGGAAGGAACACATCTACGGATGTTCCTTCATATCCCGTCAGGCCTCACACTCTGTTAAAACTGCCAAAGGGTCCAAGTTAGTGTCAAGTGTGACGGGTTTTTCCCCCAGCCCAAAGAGACCATGAACTCCCTGAAATGACAGCCCTGAGTGTCAGTTCGGGCCCGACAAGCAGGGCTCGGCCCAGACTGACCCACAGGAGCCCAAGCCACACTCCAAAGTCACAAGCCCAACCTGCTGGTGCTGGTAACCAAACTCCTCCTACACTGCTGTTCCCTCCTTCCAATCAAACATCAGCACCAATTTGCATCAGACCACCAAATATTGGTTTTTCAAATTTTAATTATTTAGCTTATGTAATTCTTAGAATTCTGAGTTTACAGATTCCTATTTTCTGGTTTAGCATTTTGTGTAATTTTCATTTTTCTGGAACTTTATTTTCCTTCATATTCCCCAAGAAATCAACCACAACAGCTGTTGTGAAGTTATAAAAGGCAAGACAACTTTAATGAATTACATTTCTTTATAAATACACAGGAAAGACCAATGGAGATCACCGGTCATGGCAAGCTATCACCTTCCCCAGGTGAGAACTTCAGAGTTCAAGGTTAGCAAATCCACACTTCCGGAATTGCTCAGTCCCAAAAGGATGAAATAGAATTTAAAAAGTAGCAAACATTTAAATGAGGGTGAAAATCTCTAACTTTTCAAACTAATAATCATTTCTACACCTTAACATCTGCTGAAGAGAGCCATTTAAGGGAGCATCAAACTCCCTTTGAGTTTGTTACATTTTTGTTAAATTCGTATAGTGCAAGAAGATACAACTTTTCCATGAATACACATAACAATTCTGACTGCAGATTCCTGCTGTTGTTGCAAAGCTTTCCCAAAATACTCCCAGTTATTTCAGAAGAGAAGACAAATCAAAACAGCTATTTCTCTCATTTATAGAAGTTAATTTACATACCTGATCTCCCAGAATGTTTCTATAGGAGCATCAGGATTCCACAAGTCAATGCTGTCCAACTGGTGCAGAACCAGCAAGGCCTAAAGTCAAAGAGAATTTCAGTTAAAGACTGAAATTTGCAGAGCACCTGAGCACAGGCAGAGAAACAGGTGCAGTCACCTATTCATGACACTGTTTTAAGAACAATAAAAGATATAAAAAGCATTTTCTATAGAAGAGCAAGAGTTCATTGTTAGTCCGTGTCAGTACCATTTCAATCTTTATTCCACGCTCATCCTGCAGACCCAGAGGCTTTCCCTGGTGTTTCTGTACAAAGCCACGCTGCACACACACACACACACACACACAGACACAGCTCAGAGGAGGGGCCGTGGCAGTGGCAGTGTCCAGCTGCAGAGCCCAGGGCTGTGTGCTCACCTCCATGGCCTCCTGGGCGATGTCGGGCATGCTGGCCTGCGGCACCAGCTGCACCAGCCCCGTGATCAGCTCGGCCGTGCTGCCCTGCGAGTCGGGGCCCTGCTTCCTGGGGTTCTGCACGGAAACACACCAACACAGGGCCAGCTGCAAAACCTTCTCGTGCCCGACCGCGCCACTGACAGCGGCTGCAGCGCTCCTCGCGCTGAACTAGGGGGCTTTCGGGAGCTTTCAGACAATCTGGCATTTTATTTTTAATCCCTAACACGCCTTGCATATCATGTCTCTGACAGAACGGGAATATTTTTATATTAAACCACCACAGGCCTGAGAAAATGGAAGATCTAAGACAGTACTCATTGAAATGATGACTAATTTCCAACCCCCTTATTTTGATTTTCTTCTATTCCCCTCTCCTTCCCCCACCTTCCCCGTCAGAGTCACAGAACTTCATGCTCCCTCTCACTGTGTTACTCTGATTCTGTAAATTCTCCTACAGTTTCCTTTTTATTCTTTTTCCTTTAAAACCACAGGAGCATCATAACCAGACAAAAAGATGAGTAGGAAGTGTCCTAGATGGCCAGGTGGCCATTAATTTTCATTCATTTAGTAGCTTCAAAAGTAAATTCCACTACAGCTGAACAGTATGGCAGCAAGATTTACTTACACACAGCAAAAGCTTTGGATCTGCATGGATCAGTTTCACCAAGGACAGCAGCAAGAACTTGTAGCTTCTGGTTTCCAAATCAGTAGGTTTTTCTTTAAATTTAAGGCTTGTCATTTTCTCCTTAAATGTAAGGCTCTGATGGAAGATAAAAAATAACAGTCCTTACCAGGAAGGTAGTCAGACATAACAGTTATAATTAAACATCTTATGAAATGTATTGCTTTTATCATCCATAATTCAAGAAAAAGTTTAAAAGTATACAAAACTCAAGTACAGTTGCATAGCCTTCTACTTCGAAATCTCCTCTCTCACAGGCAATCGCTTTATTATATCTTTAAAGTTCCCTTAACACTTATTTCATCTTCAAGGTAACTGATGAGGTATGACATTGTACGATTAAATTCTGCAAGAAATTAGGACCTCATGTTATTTCAATAATTAGCTATTGTGCAAATATATGGAATAAAACCTACCAAATAAAGCATCTGATCAAGAAATTGATAGCACGGTGGTAGAGGTAATTAACTCTGTGCTAAGCCTTAGTTTGCCACAGTTCAGGGATTTCTAGAAGAGGCCCGTGGTGAAAGGTGCTGTGCTTCTGTGAAGCCATTTATTGCCTCCACACAATCCAAACTAAAGAGTGTCAGTAACAGAGGCAGGCCAGGCTCTGTGCAATGCACCAAGGGACCAACAGCAGCGGGACGCCGACAGACAGCACCGGACAAGGACACACGTGGAGGGGATCAACATGAGTGCGTTCAGGCCAGAAATTAGGAACCAGTTCCAAACCAGAGCAGGGGGACTGGGGAGGAGCGTCGTGCTGGGCACAGAACCAACAGTGCCTTTCTGGGGGAAGGAGCTCCGCTGGCGCTGCCAGGGCTCCCTGCAGCCGCCCAGGGGCCCGGCGGGCTCTGCGGTAACTATGCACAGAAAAGTCAGCGCAAGGAAGGGCTTTTCTGCGGTAGTTACGGGTCATACTTACAGCAGCAGAGGCCCAGGGCCATGCAAAGCAGGGGCTGGCGGGCGTCTGACCACGTGGGCGACAGCAGCCAGGCAGAGGGAAAGTGAGAAGCAGAAGACAAAGCACCACCAGTCAGAGCAGGGGTATTGTCAGGGCAACTATTCTCCAACAGATGAATACACACAGGTGAAAAGCAAGTTAAACATGGTGTAGCTTTCAACCAAAAGCATTGTGCTCATTTCCTCTCCTTTGAGAAGCCCAACAGGAATATTTTTATGTCTCATTTTAGGCTTTCTAAACCAACCCACCAAGACCACTTGACACAGCAGAAGTCCTCAAGGAATGTTCAGAGGAAAATGCAGCAACACAGCTGTGTGTGGACTTAATGGAAGAATTTGGATGAACTACAAGTCTGAATTTACTCAAGACTTTCTCCAGGACAGCCAAGAATACTGACTTTATTTCATAATGGTTGAAAAATCTTTTACTTTGTTGCTGTCCCCAAGACCAAAGAGTCAACTTGCTCAACATAAAGCAAGACAAATGAACATGCCAATCATGGTGAAAGTATTGCAGTTTTCAGTGATTATCTTCACATACAGAATGCTTTGGTTTTTCACATTAAGCAAGGATGGACATGATAGCTGGCTATTCGCAGAGCCAGAAAGCTTAAAATGGACAGTTAGCCACAGAGGACAGTTACAGGAGAAACACTTGTATGCTGCCAGTTTAAAAGCAGCGGGAAAACTGAGAGACATCGAACTACAAACAGGCAATCCCCCAACACCGCAGGGCGACAGAGCACGCGTGTCTCCCTGCTGCTCCGTGCACCGCCGTGTCCTTCCCCGCTCCGGTTTCCAGCACCAAGGTGCCGGAGAGGAGGGCGGGGCCGGGCACAGGGCGGGCGGGAGGTGCCCCCAGGCTTACCGGGGTCATGCGGATGGCGGGGTGCGCCCCGCAGCCCTGCATGGCGCGGTGCAGGGTGTCGCTGAACATGCTGCGCAGCTCCACGGCGTGGCAGTACACGGCGTCGATCCGCGGCCACCAGTCCAGCGCCGACTGCAAGGCAAGGGCAGCGCTGACACCGAGCCGCGGCCCCGCGGCCACCGAGGCTGCGGCGCGACCAACCCCGACCCCGAGCGTCCGCACGCCGAGACGGGCGTGGCCGAGACGGGTGTGGCCGTCATCGTTCTGCACACATCAAACTCCTAACATTTAAATGAGCTGCAGCTGAAGCAACGATTCCCACCTAGCTGCTCGCTACAGCACTCTGCCTCCTGCACAGGCACCAATCCCGAGATGCTCTGCACTCTCAAGTGCAGAAGGGGGTGGTGGATTTCAGGATGCTGGATGCTAGAAGGAGCACTTCAAAACAACGTGCACTCAATTCCCTGTTATACACTAAACAAAACGGAAAACTGGTCTTTTAAGTACTTGATAATAATATCTCAAAAGCTGTATTACCCCACCACACACACCACCACATCTACTGCAGCATTTTCTCCCCTCATGCTTCTTTTTTCAAATGCAGTGTTTTCATTACAATGTTTGGATAAATTAAATAAAAAATGTTATATACATTAGGTGATGGCTGGTTGCTCAACACTCACTGCTTCTATTTTCATACTGGTCAGGAAAATATTTTTGAACAGTGTCAAAATTAAAGTTGCATTTTACCAATGAAGGACAATACCAATGGAAGATGAGCCACTGCACAGACTTTCAAGATATTTTGATAGCCCAGCACTTACTACCGTTTCCAACTACTTAAATCCCACTGCACCAAATCCCTGAAGAAAACCACGGGGCCAGCTCTACCCCAGGTCAATAGACTGCAAGTAGCAGAAGGTGGTGCATGTCCCTGAGAGTGATTTCAGGTATCAATGTTTATCATAACACCAGAGACCATACGATTCATTTGCCATTCTACGTAAGAGTTATACTGGAACCCAAGCTCTCACACTGGGAATCCCCTGGTGGACAGCAGGAACAGATCTGCACGTCCTTCCTTAGTAGCAAGCAACTCTTGCTGCATGGATACAAGCAACAAGATTTGGTCTGGTATCCAAATTGTATTTACTAAGCTGATATTGATCTGAATAGAAGCCCCAGACCGCTGGGCTGATGAAATACTGCCAGAACTTACGTTTGTGATGATTCGGTGGAGTGAATTTACCAGCACATAATGAAATGTTGATGGCGAATTCTGTGCCAAGCAGATCTACAATGAAAATACATAAAAGCCACTTAGGAACATCTTTGTCTTTGCCATCTTTCTTATCACCCTGAATAACATTCTGGAGCCTTTTTATTAAATTGACAAAGCTGTCAAAATCTGAACAAGAGAAGCCTAATCAGCTGTGAAAAGATTTATCAAAACATGCAGGGATTTATTACTAAGGGATATTTATGCAGTTGAACTCCTTTATGAGCTTCAAGCTGCTGTTAGCACAGCTTTTATAACTGACAGGTCGTCAATAGTATGTAGAGAATGACTTACCATAAGCAGTGCTCTTACCTTGAAGTGCTGGTTATTGTGAGGATTTATGCGGAAGCAGGAAACCAAGCAGTCAATCATCAGGTCTACATCTGCATTCTGATTGCCTCTTGAAAAAGGTTTGCTGGGGTTAAACAGCAAATTCTATATAATTCAGAAAAATATAAATATATAAATCAGATACCATGATTATTCTTGGCTACTTTCAATACAAAACTTTCCACTGAAAACCACTGGTATTCAATTAAGAAGAAATTCAAAGTTCACTTCATTATTTCAAAATTCAATTTTCTTCACTGCAATTAGGAAACAGACATTTTTACCTTAAGATCTACTACCATGGACTGCACTAGCAGGAAAATGACGGAATTATCTTCCCAGTTGATGTAGGTAGATGCTTTGCACAGTTTAACACAAGCAATAGCAGCACTTTCAGTCAGCTGCCTGCTCCCACTGTGTCCTGCCAGGGCCTTCCTGAGATTGTCCAGGAACAGCTTCTGCAGAATTCAAACCAGGAATAGTTATAAGCAGACACTGAGATGGCAAAAACTAACTGGATGCAGCACTGTGGAGAAATCCTGTTATTATTAAAGACATTCCCTTTGACTGACCCGGGGCAATCAGAACGGCACAAGAGGTGGCTGTCCACTCTCAGCCATGCTGCTGCAGCCACACCAAACCCAGCACGTGCTGCAGGTGCTGTAACTGTGGGGCTCACAGCTCCCTGCCGACCCCAGAACCTCAGCACAGCCCTTTGCTGCAGGTGGAGGCAGAGGAAATCACAGCACAGAGATTCAAATCTCCAAGGAGATGGAAAAGTTCTGAAATAACATTGTTTGGGACAAACTATCTGCATGAATTACTGACAGTGAAAGAACATACGTAAGGTGAGAACTTAAAAAGAGTGCATAAATTTACATACAGAATTGCAGTGTGTTCTTTGAGGAGGAAAGAGAAAATTAAATATCCCTGAAGTACAGAATCAGCAAAACCAAGCATCCTTAGAAACCAGACCCAGAATTCAGAGACTTTTCTTACCTTGTTCGTTTTAGTTTCCTCTACCACATCCTTTGCTATATCTTGGATTATCTCTGGACACAGGACCAGGAGGATGATCTGCAGTGGCCACACTGCTGCTTTACGTTTTGTACTTTCAGCAAAGCCATCCACTAAATCAAACAACTTCTCGGCACAATCTGCATAAAACATACGCCCAAGTTCAATAGCAGTTCTAACTATGAAGAGGTAAAGAACAGGGATAAAAGAGCAGAGGGATAGTTCCACCTACACAGAAGGAAAGATCTGGTTTGCACATTACTGACATGCTACTGGGGATCAAATGGTCTCAACCCAGTTAAAGACATGGTTTACCTGAAAATATAAATTCTCCTCTCTTTTTCACTAGAGACAAGTAAAGGTGATGTTCTCTAAGTTTTTACCCTGTATCAAGATGAAAAATATACATTTAAAGAGTCTCCATCTTTTGGGGTTTATTTCTTTGTGTTGTGAAGCACAAAATTAATCTCTTTAATAGGGGAGTCAGGAAAGAAAAGAGACAGGAACATACCCTTGCCTGCCCTGACAAAGGCTGACAGAAATTTGTTTATTTGCAGGCTGCATGAGGAGCAAAGAGGGCACAAAATGCAAGTGAATGCATTTGGGGATGTCTGAGAAACCAACCTTGAACACTGTCATGTGTTATGCCTTACCAGCCATGTCAGTCTGGGGGGTTTGGTAGAGCTTTGTGAATTCATCAGGATAGTTTTCCACCCAGTTCCAAAATGCCTGCAGATAATGGAAAACACCTTTACATTCCAGAGCTTCAATAGTTTTACTGAATTATGCATTTAAACAAAGAGAAGTTTTATTCTTAATCTAATCACTCAAAATTCCTTGCAAAACATATTTGCATCAAAGGGAGGCAGCAATTTCTACTTTATAGTAAATTACTGAAATGCAACTATTCCTAAACTAGAAGACAGTCTGCAAATAAGCAGCGAAACAGAAGTACTGAACACTTACCTTCTCAAGACTGTTGATAACAGCTAACTGAGCTACTTTCTTAAGGGCTTTAAACTTGAATACAGTCTCTGAAAAGGTAAAACATTACTGCATTTAGAACAGAAATTGGTTCTAAAGAGCAACACAGGTTATAAAAGACATTAGAAGTGCAGAGCAATTTTCAAACCGATGTTTTTATACTACTTAACTATTTTTAAATACTTCAGTAAATATATGACTGTTTGGAGTAAAACAGAGCAGTAAACCCCAGATATACAACTGCACTGTGACATCTCTGACTAACCAGATTCAAATAGAAATATTTCAAAACATAGGCTCAGATCATACCTTGTAAGAGTCGCTTGAGTTTTGAACAATCCACACTGATGTACTGCAGAAGTTCAATATCATGGACATCAGCATTATCTTCTGAACAAACAGTCAGTTCCTGCAATCTAAAAATACACAAAGTAAATAAACTTCTCCATCAGATCCTGTCAGACAGGTATGAACACACCTGTGAGTATAGATTTCAATAATGGGAATGTGCCATCATCTCAGATAAGCTTCTCCAGATTTAGAAATAAAAGACAGATCTTGAATGATTAAGAGTTAATATTACAGTTTTATGCCATCCTCATACTGAAAATGGAGCTAGAAAACCAGTAATGAGTCTTACAAGGTGCCAGTACCTTGTGCGGATTGACTGTGCCCAAGATTTGCCTAAACCCTGCTGTGGCAGTAACCTTGTCATCTTTTCAACCAAACATTAAAGTCACAGACTCCTGACACCTTTAGGCTACTGCTCCTTCACAGCAGCTCCTGCCCCAGGTAAGGTCTCAAGAGCACAGCAGTGACTGATGGATATCACTGGAGTGAGCTACAACCATTCTTGGTCCACGTTTCTCTGGCCTGAGCACACAGGATGAAGTTTAATCACACCAGTTTAAACACAACAGCATCTTTTCACACTCGTGTCCCACGGAATTTACTCAGCATCTCCCAGACACCCAGACACCGATCACTAAAGCGTCTGTTCCCACCAACTCGGGACTGCCACAGCTCCTTCCAAGGCTACAGATGTGTTTCAGACATGGAATGTGATTTCTAGTACTAGACACAAAAGCAGTTCTTCATGTCTTCAGTGCCAGGGAAACTTAACAGGCCTCACTGGGAATGGGAAGGTCCCCACTGCTGTGCTTTTCATGCCAAAAATCCCCCAGCTGCTGTGCAAGGCCCAGAAATATGCCTAAACAGGAAACCCAGGTCAGGGATCAGCAGTGCTGACTGGCAGCAGGCTGACCCCTGTGGAGACCAGCAACAATTGGTCAAACATTTAACTATTGCTGTACAAGCCATCTGCAAGGGAAAACAGGTTAGGGGAAAAGCACTCTGCTCCAGCTCAACGGGATGGGGAGGGGGGGAGCTCTGGAGTTTGGGAACAAACTTTACATTTCAAATTACTCAATCATCTTAGACTGATTTCTAAAACACAGACATTTCCCAAAGAAATATATAAATATATAAGGAAAATATAAATCTTTGTTTCAAATAAATTGGCTCACTCACTGCTATGTGACCATGTAAGGCTGCCCAAGCTCCACTTCTAATAAATCAAGAATGATGTCAACTGTAACACTGTGACAAGAGCTAAGCTACTTCAAGCACCTTTCAAAAAACATCGAAGTATTTCAGTAATAAAAAGCTTAGCACACCACTCTAGTGGACTGACAAATGCTGAAGCATCAGAAGGATCTGGAACAGAGCAAAAAGAGCAAAGAATAGATGGAAATTTTGGGCCTGTCTCTCTTCTTAGTTAGAAAAGCAGAAAATCCAGTCATTTTTTACAGTAAATGTGCTGTGAAACTCAAGTCAGTCAGAAGACAAATGGGTCTTTTCCAGGAACTAACAAACAGCCCAGCTGTTTGTCCCCTTCAGGCATAACACAGATTTAACATAAAAGCTTCCTAGCAGGAAAACAACCACGGGGGCTCCACTGGAGCTGTGGACAATCACCAGTTTTCACTCTAAATTTGTAAGTAAATGGATACAACCATTAGCTTCAGCATCCTTCTTTTTCCCAAGACACCTTGCACCCACAAGAACTTATTCAACTTCTTCCGCTGTATTATTTTCATTCACTATTTTCACTCATACTTTTGAACGCAGATTAAAGAAGCAATAAATGCAGCCAGCAGTAACCCAGGATGGGGATGAAACGCGTCCATTTCATACCCTGAAACCCAAGTAAAACCGTGAGAGGTTGAGGGCATTCCTCTCGAGGACTATTCCGTTACAGAGCATTTAAAGCGTTGGCTCCTGAGCAGCCCGCAGCTGGTGGCAGACAGGCTGCAGGCAGCAGCGCAGACGCTGTCCCTCCCAGGGGTGCTGCAGCACTCGGTACCTGGTGGAGATGCGGCTGAAGACGGCGTTGAAGTTGTTGCAGCTGAGCGAGAAGAGCACCCCCGAGGCGGAGCTGCGCAGCTCGGCCGCGTGCTGGTTCCCCTCGCGGTACGTGTGGATGAAGTGGCAGATCTCGGGCAGCAGCTGCTTCACCAGCATGGTCTCGTCCAGGCGCATGGTGTCCTTCGGTTGCTGCAAACAAACAGCGTGTGCCTCAGTTCTGCTCGGGATCCAGCCTCCCGAGCCGCACAGAGCCTGCACGGAAAGGCTCCTTCCCCTCTGAGCAACGCCCCACTGCAGCCAACCCACCCCACACCTTCAGCCGAGAGGCGCCGGGCACGAGGCCGATGGAGCTCATAGAGCATCAAGCAAAACGTCAAACCAGTTTGTGAAGCAGCACACGCTTTGCTCTGCCGATTGCACCCTGCTGCTCTGTGGTGACCATCGGGGCAGCACTGACTACCTTGGCTTCCACTGAGGGCTAAAGGGCAAAGCCCACCCTCACTTCTCTTTGGGTAGGGGCTTGGTGGCCATACTTTGACAGCAAGTATTTTATATTAAAAAATGAACCCAAAAAACATGCTTCTCCCTCACTCTTGCCGCGCATTGCTCTATACGAGTCAAAAATGGCTTAAGTTCCCTGCAAAAGAAAAATCTAATTTTTGCCAGTTTGCACAGTGCGAGACATAAGGAAACTATTTACAAAAGAATTCAAAGTGAAACTTTGCTCTACTAAGAGCAAGTTTTAACAGAAGGGTCAGCACTAAAGCTTCCTAAAATTCTACCAATGAATTTTCCATAGGGAATTGGGAAGTTTCAGAGACTCCCACTTAGTTGACCTGAGTCCTGTTGCCATGAGAACTTGATGAAACATTGAGCAAGACATCCATCTGAAGATACCACAGAACACAACATGCTTTGTACAGGGCTTTGGCTCACTCCGATTCAACATATTCCGCCTCAAACTGCTCTCGTTTGAAGTGACAGAGCAAGAAACATTCAGCACAATTTTGGCTTATTTAAATATCATGATCTATCAGGAAAACCATGGTTCAAACAACATACATAGAAGAAGTATTTAAAAATATGTAAATTCTGAATTAAAAACTGTTTTTTTGACTCAATGCATCAAAGACAAAAAGTGCCAAAAAGAGGTATTTTCCTCGGCTGTACAAGCTGGAAATTGAATACAGCTTAAAAATAAAATGTCACTCTTGTTAAAAGAATAAACTACTGCAAATCTCGCTCTCAGTGAAGTTTGGCTTTGCAATTCCAGCTCTGCACAGCAAGTTGTACAACCAGCACCACTCTCCTCCCAAAGGGACCAGCAAACTGCCTCACAGCAGCTCTTACTGGAAACCTTAGGCCTGGACTCCCAGTGGACATTTGGACATGGTTAACTAATGTAATCTAGGAAACACCTGCAGAAGTCATCTCTAGAGTAGTGGCAGAAATGTTTCTGGTATATAAGAGCACATGGAAAATTACTTCAACAAATGGAAGTTTTAAGACATTTAAAGAAAACTCAGCACTGTATGCAGAGAACTAAGCACAAAATGAAAAATTTGTACTGAACTATCTGCTACTTTTAACATGAAAAAACCCCACTAATTTTAGGCAATAAAAAGCACCCTCCAAATCGTTAATGCATCAATTACATCAACTACTTGCATTCGTAGGAAGTTTTAGTATTTTTTAAATGCAATTAGCCCTACTTTGCTCTAAATCTGATGAGTTTTAAGTTTAGTACCAATAACAACAGATACACAAGCATTTGACTTGCATTCTCCAATCCATTGGCTTCCAAGTTAGCAAGTGCTTATGCAAGCCTACTCACCCCTGCTAGACATTTTTCCAGTGTATCCAAGATAATCAGCTGAGATAGATATAAATTCTTTTCAGCAGTTTCTCCGAATATTCTCTAGAAGCAGAAAGGATATGGATTCATCTGAGACACAGATATTTGACTTGCAACACACAAAAGTGAAGCAGCAAAGTGGCACAGTAAATTACAGCTCCATTACTGCTCTGGTTTGGAGTTTAGACATAAGGCCAGCAAAAATCAGATTAAAATAGGAATTAAAACCTTATCACTAAAGAAGTATCTTTGTCCAGTCTGCAATGCCAAACGTCATAAGGAACAAACAGCCCCCGCAAAGTAAGACTGGCAATGCCCTGCAGCCCCTCACCTCCATCGAGCCCATCAGCTGCTCAAAACGCAGGTTCCACCTTTTCAGAACCTATTTTGGTATCAATTACTGCTGACTCTTTTCCAATTACGTATTTCACTGCCAACGGCTTAATAGAACGGATGTTGCAACAAATCCCTATCAACAAGCTTATTACTGTTGCAAAATTTAGCCCAGACCACAGGAAGAAACAAACACAGGAGACCCTCCCAAAAGATGCCCCACTGCAGACACGGGAGGAAGGAAGGCAGGATTCCTTTGGGTGTTTCAGCCAGCACCCAGTTCTGTGCCAAGAACAGGCACTGGCTCCAGCAATACTAATACAGCAAAATAAAGCAGGAAAGACTCAGCCAAAAATACACTGGTACAACTGCCCACAGACAGAGCACCTGCCGGAGTCACCCAGAGAAGTTTATTTTACCCCACGGGAGGGGTGGCTCACCTAAGCCCAGGTTTCAGCTGAGCCTCTTTCTGAAACCAAGACCATTATAACTGACAGTCTCTTGGACTGGTTTGTTTCAGCTACAGAAATCCTTCTGAATTACTGGTGATTCCCCCAGAAGCTCAGGCCATCACACATGACAAAAATTCAGACTTGCTCCTCAGGGCAAATGTTGACTTTTTAATTGACACTTTTAGCTAGGTCTTTCCTCTCAAAATCTGTGTATCACACACAGAAACTTCTTTTAACTGTATAGTTTTCTCATTTATCAGCCGATCATCTTGCACATCAGCATGTTCCCTCATGCCTGTAGAGTTTAATTAAAATAAATTCTCTCTCCAAAGGGATTACAGGTAGCTTTAAGCAGCCTAAAATCCCTAGCAGCAGGGCAACCTATTTTCTCGTTTTATCAGTCCTCTGCAGTTCCATTCCTGTACAGCAGATGCACATCCCTGTACAACTGACAGCCAAGGGCTCACTCCAAAGAATCTCTCTAAAACCATAAAAAGTACTGCCAGAGTCTGGCCAGTTCTGTTACCTATTTGGGGAGACTTCAAATGATCCCAAATTACATGGATTCAAAACTCAATGAACTAAGCTTTTCTCATGGCAAAGGTTCTGACTAAAATTCATCTGGTTGTTAAAATTACATGTACTTTATATACACAGACACACAGTAAAACACCCAAACAGCCTGGAAAATTCAAATAGCCCAAGTTTTAAATCCTTTCACTGCCCCAAAATCCCGATGCCTTTCCATGGAACATGGCTCTGACGGATGCTGCTGGTGAACTTCAAAACAGAAAACAATTAAGTGTAAAAGGCAAGCAACAATTTGACTAAATTTCAAGCAATTCTCTGCAGATTGTACAACACAAATACATAACTCTTTGGAAAAAATCACCAAACAATGCAAAATTAGAAAACTTACCATGTTATTAACATTTTTTAAGATATTGGTGAGACCACTGATGACCAGGGAAAACTTGTACTTGGAAATGTTGATGAGACATTCCTTGTTGTGCTCCGTGCTGACTTTGGTGTGGGTACTCTGCTGGCAAGCCTTTATTGGAAGCTACAAGAGAGGACTGTTATAAGCTTTTTCACATTGAAATTTACAGCTTTAAAGATGGGTTAAAAACTTGTGACACACCAGAAACCACCTCGAAAAACATTCTATAAGAGACAATGGCAAACACGTTATTTTGTGTTCTCTACATTCACCTTCCCATTAGTTATCAATAAAACAAAGTGCTTAAGTTCACCCTTTCCTTTTTCTGAACTGAAACTAAACCTCTATTTTGTGATAAATTTTCTACAACCTGAATGTCAAAGCAATCAAAAGGAGCAGAAAAATGTAAGACAGAATTCTAAGAAAAGATTCTTTATTTTAAAAATGGGCTCGTTAAAGACCGAAAATCTTCCAAGGTTAACACCTGCAAGAAAAAAATGCATCTTTTTGGGACTTGAGGGGAGGCAAAACCCCAGAGCAGGTGAGCAGCAGCAGTTGTTCCACGTGTGTCCCCTGCTCTGTCGCAGGAGTGGAGTGGCCAAAGAGGAACCAGCAGTGGCCCTGCAGCCCCCAGGGATGGGGGTAACTTTGGTGGCCCTTCACAAACACCCCCAGTGATGAATCTCAGCCTCAAACACACTTGAAGCACCTGTGAGTGCCATGTTACCTGTCCCTGCCCAACATTCAGAGGTAAAACCAGACCTGAAACCCATCTTTTCCCAGAAAGAGAAGATTCAGAGCGACTGCACAGCCCTGAGATGTTCCTGCTGCTGTGGGAACACTGGACACTTTGTTTCCTGCTGTACCCAAATTCTTCAGGGGTCACAAACGAGTCACTTCCCAGGCACACACCCACTCCCCCTGCCCGCTCCCAGCCGCCACATCTGGGACGCCGCTCTTCAGAAACAATCATTTTACTCAGGATTCACATTTTTTAAAAGCAAACTAATATAGGAACATTTATGCCACTTGTATTTTAAAGTGAGACCTTGGAATTCACTATCCATAGAAACTTGAATTGCTACTACAAGTTTTAACCAATTTTGAGCAGAATTGTGGGTAAAGGTGTATTCTGACAGACAGCATCAGCTCAATAGAAATGCCATGGTGTAATATTTGTGCATTAGAAAAGATTATCAGAGAGACAGAGAACTTAAGAGAGGGTAAAAGAAGGATTCCAAGGAATTACAATCAGCTTTACAGCTGCAAAGTGCTTTAGGAGGCACCTCGCAAGCTCAGGGCTCTGGGAGGGCACCCTCCCCTGCCCCCCTGCCCTCTGCAGCCACCTGACACCACTGTCTGCTGGGAAAAGTCCAAATGAATGGTACTGAAGAACCCAACCTGGAACACTTTTGTCCAAGAGCTCTGAGTGCAGCGTGCCTAACCGGCCTGGCCCCTGGGAGGGAAAGGGCCTCTGGCACACCGTGCTGTTCGGATGCCATGGGGTGACTCCCTCTCCGTATAAGCTGAGCTTTGGTGTGGGTTCAAGCCCAATTCTTTTCATACCATGGACCAGGATCCCTATGATACTGGCTGGGGCTTTCCTAAGGGAAAGGCTGACTCTTAATGAAGAAAAAAGATGGTCCTGGCACTCAAGATCAGACCGAAGACCCCGGAGCAGCAGCAGGTCCCTGAGGGCTCCAGGAGCTGTGGCACTGAGCGCTGCTCCCAGGATGGCCCTTCCAGGACCAGGGCCGAGACCCTGCCTGCAAAGCCACCCACAGCAACAGGTTCCATGGGGCAATGCAGGTAATTTCCACTTGAATTTGTGTTTCCCTGGCAGTTTGGACTGCAGTGCCTTAAAACAGTGCGAGGCGCTCCACTGTGCTCGTTTTACCCCTGGAAAAGCAGAATAAACAGCATTTATGACTCAAGCTTTGTTTTCACTGTCAGATGTTATTTTTACAATACAGTTTTGGAAGTCATTGCTGGATGAGAGATACATTTGATTTAAAATTCCACTATTACTAGTACTTTTTATTTGAATTTTCAAGTCTCTGTGCTGACAGCAGCAGCAAAGCTCGATACCACTGAGTGCTAAAATTTAGAAGAGCCTCTCAAAGAAACTGTGTCATAGATCTAGTTCTGTGTGCTCCCATGCCAGAGAAACATCACATTACACACTTCTGGAGCTTCCTGCCACAACAGCCACTACAACAAGGTCACCTAGAAGTAAAACTGCTTTTTATACTATCATTTAAAATAAGAAACTGTGCAAAAAAGAAATATTAGCACTGTTATTTTGGGGTTTTTTATTTCTCAGCTCTTTTCTTTGTGCACTGTGACATGCTGGAACATTTTATTTCCCCTCACAGAATGCACTGCCAGTGCTGAGTGACTAAAGAGAATCTACTTTACTTCTCCACAAATATCCATTAATCNGGGGGGGGGGAAGAGCTGAAATTTTACTTTCATTGACTTTGATTTTATTTTAGAAAAAAGAAATACTGACGAATTATTTCCTGTAGAGCTATTTGAATTAGAAACAGAAATTAGAACACAAAGCTTATATACAACTGGCTTCAAACTCTGAACACATGCCCTGCTCTGAGCTCACCCCAGTGCAGCAAAGGGACAGTCACTGCCCCAGCTCAGCTCCTGTCACCACTGACATAGGAAGCACCAGCCAAGGAGGCTGGAACTGCACTGGGCATGTACAGCCCACACCCAGGTGGGCTCCACACATCCTCCCTCGCCCTAATGCAGCCTGATGGCTCCTTAAGGGGTCAAATAAGCCACAGAGGACAGGGAATAATGCCATTTGGGTCTAAATTTTGCCTTATTTCATGTAGTGAACAAAGACAAAATAGGTAGATGAAATCTGGAACCTTTACAGCTATCAGATTGTAAATCTTTGAGATGGAGGAAAAAAAGAGAGATTTACTGTGTTTGGAGGTTTTTTTTTACTTTCATCTAAAAATGTTCAGTTTAAGGAATCCTGCCTTGGTCATAGATACTAATTATTTAGAAAAACTGGTGTTTTTCACAGCTGTGAAGTGATTAGCACCTGTTCCAGGTATTCTCTAGTCTGAGGCGAGAAGGTCCAATCTCTTGTTAAAGGAACACGGACGTTGGTTTGGAACTACCACCACTGACAGGCCTGAGTGCCTGTAAGTTGTGCACTCAGGCTGTTGAGAAGAGCTACACTGAGCCATGGATTTTATCACTTGTAATTAATGAACACAAATCATCTCTATTTAGTCTGTACTTAATAGTCTGGAGAAACGTACAACATCTAGGAAAAAATCTCTAGTGCTGTCCTTAACAGCCCCAAAATCCACCTAAATTCATCCTTCCAAACAATTTCTTGGAGCTTTTCAGCAGAGTGTAACACACACATGCACTGGTGACAGAAAATTCCCACAGCACCATCCCTCCTCGGCATCAGCACTATCAGAACCAGACAAATCCCTCAAAATCAACAGGCATCTTCCTCCCCTCTATGAACACACACCTGCTAAAGAGGCACTATCCCCAAAAAGAACCTCAGCCTTCCCAAGAACACGCAACTCTCAAAAGTTTTAAATAGGTTGCTCTAAAAATAAAGCATTTTCAGAAGGTGAACTAGAAGTTGGTGCTGTGACCAACCGTGTATTTACCCATCCTGCCAACACAAACTCTGTGTTAGGTGAGGAAGGGCCATGGATCACCTGGACACTTCCAGCAGCTCCTTACCACAGCCAGGCAACACCTGTGGCACTGGGCCATTCCCTGCCCTGTCCCTGGGCACCAGCCCTGCGCAGAGCAGCACCTCAGCTGCAAATCCACTGCACACGCTCCGAGACCCATCACACCACAGCCACTGCAGGATTCTGCTACGGGAAAGATGAAACAGCACACCTTGTGCTGCAGAGCAGGGCTCCAGCCTGGCTCAGCCCTCAGCTCCTGGGGAATCTGCCCCACACACAGCAGCTGTGGAAAGGAGCTGCACCTTCTGCCCAGCCCAGCCTCACCTCCCAGCGCAGGTACATCCCTGGGGGGCACAGCCAGCACAACACAGGAAACACCTCCCAGTACATCTGGTCACTACGAGTGATTTCCTAAGAAGCCACAAGGAAAACCAGAGCTGGTACCTGCAGCCACTGCTTTTGCACGTCTCTGATTCTGCACAGATTTCAAACACTGTGAATAAAAATCAACAGGAGGAGGGAATATTTGCTTTAACTTAATGCTTTTTAATTAAAGGGAGAATGGAACATTGCTACTGACATTCAGTTTTTACACACTTTCTTAACTGAAAGCCATCATACCTCACGAACTGCAAATGGGGAGCCTTAACCAAAATCCACATAATAAAACGCTTCTTTCTTTAAAGCATACTGGAATCACAGACCCACAGGATCACCAATGCTGGAAGAGAGCTCTGAGATCACCAGGTCCAACCTGTGATCCCCACCTTTTCACCAGCCCAGAACACTGACTGCCACGTCCAGTCATTCCCTGAACACTTCCAGGGATGGGCACTCTACCATAATGACCACTTACACAGCCACAAGTTTATAAAGGATTCATACTTTTCACTACATCCAACAGTTTTAAACCAGTCTAGATGTAAATGGTTTGGGCAGTCAGACTCCTCCAACTATGCTCACAACTATTCCAGTGCTGTGCTGGCCTTCCTGTGATTTCACATTGTAACATGCTTAAAGCACTATGAAAACACAACACATAAACTGGACGTGAATATTTCCATAGGAAAAACAGAGAGAATTTTATTTGCCAAAGCTCTATGTCTGAAATCACAGGGAAATCCACTAATTTCCAGGCTCTTTGTGCTACTGCAGTCTAATTTTATCCTGTTCACCCCAAGTTTTGAAAAATACAATAACTAGTACTACGTGCAGGCTTTGCTAAGAGCTCTCCCCATGCTCTCTGTCAGTGTGGTCTGGTCTCACAGGTACCAGCAACAGCTTCTTCTGCAGCAGCTGAAGCCTGGGGGCAGCCCCAGGACATTTTGTGGTTAATTCACAAAACTCTGCTTGCCAGTCATTCCAGGCCTGCAGAATTGTACACACAAAAGCAGATTTTGGTTAAAGCAGCATTTATAACAATAAACAAGAGCAGACCGGAGCAGACTGGTTTGCCCTGATTTCCCTTGTTTTCAACACAGATTAGCATCCTCTCAGCTTGCTGTTTCATCTTTCCTAAAATGAATTCAAGCACTCAGCAAATGAATGAAAAGCCTGTCTGCATCTGTAAATTTGGAGGAAAGATGGTTACACTTTCCTTCTTTGCCAAGGGAAGGAAGAAACCCTGGAAAAGTTTGTCTTCCCCTGCGCAGAAAACCCAAAACACAACAGACCCGAGCTGCCTTTCTCCCCCTCCTCACTCAAACACACTCCTGACGTGCCAGGCAGTGGCTCCTGGTGCTGAATCGAGAGGTCCTGAGTTCAGGCAGACACAGGATGCAAACCCTCACGCCTGCATGAACACCACTGAAATAATGTGCATATATCCTGTATATTTTGATAAGACACTGTGACTGACAATGATGTACTTGATGCATATTATCACTATAACTCCAAGATTTCAGCATTTCAAGAATCAGAACAGCTTCCTTCCTATACACAGAGGTTTCCTCCCCTACACCTATCCGTAATCATGCAATAAAAAGTACAGAAAAATAATTCTGTTCTAAGAAGTTTGTAACTCCTAACAGATGTTGGCAAGCCCGTTTCCACAATATGCATAACAAAGCAGAGGAGAAAGCCCAGGGCCTCTTAACACCAGTACATCAATAAATATTTTCTTGCATTATTGGGAGCATAATCAATCCTGTGTTTCCTAAGCTTATGGAAAAAATGAACTGTGACTCAAGGGGGAGAATAAGGTAACTATGCAAATATGTCTATAATGTATTGCAAAAATCTGCCTCATTTTAATGTCAAAATACAAAGTTTCATATTTTCCTCTTCAAAATAAACTTCATATAAATGTAAAAAGGAACAGCTTGTTTTCCTTGCGCCAGGACACATCTTTCTGCAGGGTGCTGAAGCCCAGCAGCACTGAGGGACAGATGCAGCACAGGAACAAGGCTCAGTCTGGAGAAGCAGCTCCACGTTTTTGATGGATTTTCACCAAGCAGGGTCTCACAGAGCTGGGCCTTCTGTGACACAAAGGCTGCACTCACAGTGTGGCAAAATGAGACAGACAGCACAGGAACTGATCGCTGAGCCTCAAGGGAGCTCCCCCACGTCAGGAAAGCACCTTGGGAGTAGGGATGGAGTGTAAGCACTGAGCTTAGCCCCACGGAGAGTCACACACCTAATCCCAGTAAGCAGTTCCTGCTGGTGGATCAGAAAAACATAAAGTCTAAGGCCAACAAATCCCTCTTCCTTCCATTCAGAAAATCCTTCTCCAAACTACTAGTGCTGACTTTTGCAAGGAGATGTAAATATCCATCACTGCAATAGAAAGCAGTGGCTGGAAAGCCCTCCTCACGCCTCAGAGCCGTGCTCGCGGGGCTGGGGATGGGACTGCACACCGACATCGCCCTTGCACCGGGGGGCACGGGCAGCAATGCCGCTGCAGTACCTCCACCCCTCCTAGACCTCGTTCTCGAGGCTTTGCCTCCCTTCTGGAGAGCCAGATGATGTAAAGCAAGAACGTGAATTTCACAGGAATGTCTACGGAAAGCAGAGACACTTCGGGAGAGGCGGGGGAGCAGCAGCGAAGGGGAGCCAGGCCCCTCCTCCCCGCCGCTGCCGGCACAAGGACGCATGCACCGCACCTGGAGCCGCCCGGCCCGGGCCGCGCCGGGACCCCCGTGCGGCGGGAGCGCCGGGCTGCTGAGGGGCAGCGCCGGCCCCGCCCCGGGCC
>VZRQ01003545.1:234024-247334 GCA_013397975.1 Machaerirhynchus nigripectus | reverse complement strand
CGCTGTGGGCGGGGCGGGGCCCGGGGGTCCCGCGGGGACGGCGAGCGCACCCCGAGGGCGGCACGGCGCCCGCCGGCCCCCGGAACGCTGCGGGCCCCAGGCCCTCCCCGGACGGAGTTATTCCACGGCTGCCGACGGCCCTGCCCCTGCCCTGGCCACACGCGTCAGCGACTGTTCCCCTGGCCGCCCTCGCGGTGGTCCAGCGTGTCCGCAGCGTCTCACCGGACGGTCCCCGCTCCCCTTGCAGACAGGACCCTTGGCTGATGTTTTATTCCCCCTGCGGTGGCCGCCTCCAACTGCTGTGCTTGACGGATCACCCCCAGGTTTGCTGTCTCAGGCCGGACTGCACAGCTGTGTTTTACCTTTTAAATACGAACCCGGTTGTTTCTGTAAATTAACTTATTCTGTCACGTTCCAAGTCTTCACTGCAGAACACTGGCAGTAACTACAGATCCGAGTGTGGCACCTTCGTCCCCAGCCTGGTCACGCCAGCCCCAGCCAACTGTTTACTCGGTGACTCAGAAAAGTAGGATACACACAAATAAACATCCACTTCCACTTTCCTTCTTGGGAATGTTAATTTGTTTTCCTTCTGGGTAGACAGAAGCACAAAATAATGTTCTTTCATGCTACAGTCACGTTGAAATTCTGATGATATAAATAAAGATGCAGCTTGAGGTGAGGGCTCTGGAACAGCGGATTTAAAATTGGCAGAAGAACTGGAGAATCAAATGGAATTTCTGTCCCCCCACTCAGCCAGGGCCTTGATGTGAGTCAGAGTTTTGCTGTTATCACAGCACACAGGAATTATTACCAGCAATAGCAATATCAAATTTATCCTGAGTTAACTTTCCTTGTAAATAATGAGCAATACAAATCCTGTAATTTGGATTTACAGGACAAACAATTCCATTGCATTCTAGCATCAAATCCAGGAACCTGGGTAACAGCAAATATTTGAAGAACAGATGTTTTATAAAAAGATGAAAATCAATTGCAAATATTTTATTTAAGAAAAAAGCCAATTAACTGGTTGAAGGATAATTCGTCGTTTCTGCCTGCACACGCTGTGGTTGTCTGTCAGGAAATGCAGAGAGCATCCCCACGGGCACAGATGGGATCAGCACCGGGTCTCAAGTGCCCTGGGGTCTGGAGCATCCATTTGCTGTGTGCTGTGGAGTAAAGCCATTGATCCCTCTGCTCCAAGGGCAGCGTCGAGGCCAGCACTACCCTGCTTCAGGAAGGATTCCACAGCTAGCTGCTGTCTGGTGTTCCAGAAAAGCCTCCTCTGTGTTGGTTGTACATCCCCGTACCCAAATCACACCTGCCTTGTCCGTGCAGGGTTTTGTTTCATCAGGGGAGCCACCCCGGGGGGGAAGCTGGGGTTCTGTTCCCCAGAGCTGCAGCTCCCATGGGATTTGCTGTGGGTGTGAGGACACCTGGGGCAGGGCCAGCACCAGGTGAGACCCCAGAGCCAGAGCAAAGGCTTTGTCCCAGGGAGTGCAAAGGCAGGGAACACAAAACACGAGCACCAAACGCGCAGAGATGAACACAAAACACCCCACGGCTTCAGTGGGGCAGAGCTCTAACCCAGGAGGGTTTATTAACCCGCAATTAAACCTGAGGGCTGGGTCTCCCTGCTGGAGGCAGAACCGACCCCCTTCTTGTCTCCTTTTTGTGTGTTTATGTATTTGAGCCCTCGGTGTCCCACAGCAATCAGGCAGGAATAATCTCCACTGAAGGCAATCCAGCCACAATCTTCACAGGGATCTCTACGTTCTGCCAAAATCTAAACAATAATAATTCATGTAGGGCAGGAAAGGGATTCAGCTGACTGATATGGTTATGAAAAACATGTCCCAAAATGCCAGAAAGAAATCAAGGTGATAAGATTAGATCAGAGAGAAGCATCCCGGGAACTCCTGACTGAGGTAGAAAAGGACAGGCTATTTCTTCCCTTCAGAATGTACTAAACAAAACAACAGTGCTTCTTCCTGCTTCTGGCAGTGTTTTTCCCAAAGCAAATCTGTTCCCTAAAAGCAAACAGGACTTGCTGTAGTGTTCCCAGATTTTAGATGCAGGGGTTGAATGGCGATGTTGGAAATTCTCAGTGTTTCCCCAAACTCCCTGAAAAATTTCAACCGTTATTTAGACTGGAGACCCATTCTCCCACTGCTGCCCCCAAAACCCCGCAGTAACTCTACTGTTAATTTTTGTCCCAGACCCTGCCTGTGGGCCCATGAACCCCCACCTGATTCTGCCCTCCCCAAGGCAGGGACAGGACAGTCTGTAGCAGCCAGCTGGGCATTGCTGGAGGATGAACCACTCCAAGCTCCCTGGCTCCTGATAACTCTGAGCTGTGGCACCGTTTCTTCAGCAGCTCTTGACAGCCTCCTGCTTGTGGATTTTTAAGGACACTTTAGCAAGAGCTTTTTAATGCACTTCCTTAAGCTTCTGTGTAAACTAAAATAAGGAATTGCAGCCTAAGGCGTCCACAGAGTGTTGTCAGGTTTTGGTGTGAATGCCAATGACTTTTCCTCGCTAAAAATTGCCCGTTGTGGCTGTCAAAGTGGCACTAGTGGTAGGAGTCACATGGCACAGGGAAGTTGCTGCCATGTCTCTATTCCCTCTCAGCACAGGTTTAGAGCCTGAACAGCCAAGCCATAAAGCGTGAGTTGGAATTTTATCTGTGTGGGAAGAGTCCCCCTCGTGAAATTTCCAGCCATGGATGTTTTTAATCCAGAAAAAAATGCCCGTTGAATCACTTCCTTGGAGGTATTCTGGCACTTCTGCTTTTTGCCCGAGTTAGAGGACAAGGAAACAGATGAGAAGGTCAAGGCACACGGAGGAAACAACCTGGCCAGGTCTGCAGGAAAACCTCAGGGAATTCTCAGCTCACACTTTGTCCTTGCTCAGGAGTGAAGGTGCTGATCCTGTGTCATAGATACCATCAGTTAACAACACCACTTCCAATAAAGTCCCCTTCAGAGGTAGAAGCCCTGTGGCATTTCCTTTCTTTCTGATGCATTTTACCCTTTCAGATACAGTGGATTTCTGAACATCACCCACACTGTACCCAGGAGATCTGGGCCTGTCTGGCATTACACCTGAACTGGCTCTTGGAGGTGACACTTCTCTTGGCTTCTTGACAGAGAATATGGAAAATCTTTTTGCCCTCTCACATCTTTGTCTTCTGCTTTCCTCTACTTTGTGTTTTCCACTCAATTTATTTATTTATTAACCTTTTTTTCTTCTGACTCCCTGAAGCTTCTCTTTCATTCTTTGATTTTTTTTCCTCTCCATTCCTCCCGTCCCAGTTTCTTTCTCGTTTTCACTGGCATTTTTCAAACACTCCAGCAGTGGCTCAAATATGCTGAGTGACACTTCTAAATTTTTATTTATCAGCTTTGGCCCAGAAACCTGCCATCCCTTCCAGAAGCATTCCTCTGTAAGGCACAGGTTTGATCCCAGTTCCAGAGGGACGGGCTGTCATTGTGGGGGAACTGTGCCAAATCTGCTGTCAGGGTCGAAAATACTTCCCCCCTGTTCTTAAGAGAAGCCAAACAAACAAACCTAAGTGAAGGAGGAAGGAAGGGAGGAAGGAAAGGCTCTGCCAAGTTTTAGTAAGAGGTGACTTAACCTTCTCAGCCACAAACCCCTTAAACGCGGGGTTTCACCCGGAGCGGGCGGGCTCCCAAGGAGAGCCCGGGGCCTCCCTGGCAGAGCTGCAGCTCCTCCTCTGCTGAGATGTTCCGTGTTTCCCCGCTCCCCGCGGGCTCCGAGGCCGCCGCTCCGATGCCTTTGTCCATCAGAGGGCATTAGAGGCCGCTAAACCCCTCAGCTTCGGGCTGGCTACAGAGAGCAGCCCGGCTGCACCATCAGCCAGCCCGTGTTCTCTCCGTGACTGTGTCCCACTGACCCACCCGACACGCGTGGATGCACCGCAGAACGGGAACAAACCTTTTCTGAAGAGCAAACCACGATTTTCCTTTGTGTGCTCTGCCTCCCAGTTCCTCCCTGACTGCGACAGGATCTGCTAAACAAGAACAGAGCCAGCAAATTATCTGACTAGGTTAATGGCAGTCACAGAATGATGGATTATGCTCCAGAGAACTTAGAGATTCTGTACAAAATACTCACATTGGAGCTTCTAACCCAAAAAGTCCAGTCATCAAAGGATCGTTCAAATTGTAGCACGATGTTTCACACAATCAATTCTAAATGCAAATGTTTCTGTTCCAGTAGAAATCTCATTTGGATGCAAAACACCAGGAGTTTAATCCCTGATACTTGATCTGATAAAAGAAATAGTCTATTATCAAGGCCTCGTAAGAGCTCAGATATTCCAATTGCACTTAATGGAACAGATTATGTTCAGAAATGGAGGCTGATGCGTGCACGGGAAAGGGACACAGCCCTGTTAGTGTCTGCCCGTTTGCCTTGGAGCTATAAACAAGCTCTTTGTCGAGTCCCAGTTGAAGTTTGTTTGATCACAATCACTCCCAGTGTATGTGTTCATGTTCTAAAGACTTCAGCAGAATGAGATCATTTTGTGTATCTACTTTTCCCTTCCCTCGTGAGTAATGCCATCCCCACATACGGCAGTCATTGCAGAGGTTAAGTTACTCAAATATTATAAAGCACTATTTTAATTGTTCTGGATGACTAATCAGTTCAGCTTAGATTAGAACATTGCCCCAAAGGATAATTCGAGGTTATCACTTCCTCTCCCTGACATTTTGTTTCCTTTCTTGTTTATCACACAACAGGGTCAGCAAGAGGAGCTTTCAGCTTGTTCCCAGTCCCCATCTCCTCTGCATCCTGCCGTGTTTCCACTGCAAGCAAGGCAGGATTCTCCATAAAACCACATTAAACCTGTCTGTGCAGTTCCCCTTCAGTTCAGTGGCATTATTTCTCAGTTAGATCAGCTGATTTTAGGTTGTAATCACATAGCCTGGGAGCCAGGATTTGGGTTCAGTACCATCAGCACGTCCATCAAGCGTGACCTTGGTGGCAGCACCCTGGGTCTGAGCCCCGCTGCACCCCAGCACTCCTCCTGCCACTTCAGCACTGACCAAAGGGCTGGCTGCAGAAATGGGATTTACTGTCACAGGTGGAGTAGGTGGTTAGCAAAGACCTGCAGCATTCACACATGGGACACCTGGACTTTATCTTAACTTAAACATGGATGCAGTGCACTGGGGAGAAAAGCCACTGGAGCAGCCCAGCCATCAGAGACTGCCTTTCCTTCCTCCTCTGTCTTCTTAAGTACCCAGGTGTAGGGGAGCGACTGAGGAGGGAAAGGAATTGTCTGATGGAAAGGTAAGTCTTTAAGAATTGGGAGAATGTCAAGACCAGAACTGAGTTTTCTGCTTCTTAAACAACCTCTGTGTAAGCCTCTTGTCAGCCTGTATGAATTTAGGAATATAAAGAGTCTTTGTTACTGAAGAGTTTTCCCCAACTGCTGCTCAGTTTCCTCCCCATGACTCATGCCATTAGCTGATGCTGCCCTATTTAATTGCAACTGCTGCTTAAGCCCACACAAGCTTTTCTAAAATAAAACTTTGAAAAAGCTTACTTGCAGTGGATACCCAGCGGTTTGGATGGATGGTACACGGCAACATCCTTTGCATAAAACACGTGGTGCTTTGCTGGGCTTCCAAATAGTGCTGAGCAGCACAGAGGCCTCGGCCATGGTGTCTTTGAGCTGCTGTTAAATGGAGCTGGAAACTGGGGATGAAGCTCACCCCGGAGCCGTGCCCCTCTTGTGAACACCAGGGTTACATTTGCACTTTCCTGGTGAGCTCCCAGCTGGTATCCAAACACAGGTCCAGTCTTCGTATATATTTTTAAAATTCTCTGCTCACATGGGCAATGACAACGTTGGAGAATCAAACTGCTGGCCATTAACAACTCTCCTTGCCCTAAACCTGAACCTGACCCTTTAAGGACTCATTAACCTGCCCTGCATTTTTGGACTCGTTTTTCATCATGGGTGTAATTTTGCAGTGCTGCAGATCCACAGATTTCCCAAATATCATGTGACTTAAAAGCAGCAGCGAAACAAAGACACCACCTCTGCCTTACTCACAGTCATAACAGGGATTAAGAAACAGCAAGAAAGCATTCCAGAGCTGCAGAGGGCAGGGAAAAATGCCAAGCTCTCTCAGAGTATGCAGTATGACAGGAAAAGCCAGCTCCAACAGAAAGAAGGCAAGAGGGCAACACTTCCAGGCTCACTAAGGAAGGAAAGGAAAAGATTACAGCTGTGTAGCTCACGAGCTTCCTCCAGCTTAACTGTGTAATGGAATTGCAATTAAAATATTTTCTTGTGTTAGACTAGCAGGATTCAAGTGGTCAATTCATCTTTTCCTTCCATATATGGATGTCAATTTAAACTAAAAAATAAAATTTCACTCTTTTTTTGCACAGTCACAGCTGAACTGCCTTCATATGCAGCCCAAAAAAGGGCCTGGATTGAGCCATGTGAGAGCTGGAAGGCTTTGACCCAGGAGCATGGAAGGGACTCCAATTGCAGTTTAAAGATTAGAAGCTGCACGTAGATTGAGTGTGAGTCTGCCTGATGTCCACGTGGCAGCTTCATCACCTTCCACCAGAGTTGTGTAACTCAGCCTTTACTACACACCGTGCTGATTGCACTGCAGGGGCTCGCCAGGGCTCCACTGCATCCCAGACCCTTTGTACTGGTGCTGCACAGGCACGGATGGAAAAGCAATCCCACCCCTGTAACCTGAAAAGATGGAACAGCCGAAATTCCGGAGGGTGAGAGGCAGCCGGGAAAGCTGCTGGGACTGACCCCGTGGTCACCCAGCCAGGCAGCAACACGGGGCCAGCCTCAGCCCCCCCAGAGCAGGGCCCCTCCTGAAACTGCCCCTTCCCCAGAGCCTCGGACAGCAGCTGGCCTGTCTCCGGCAGGATGCAGCCTCGCAGCACGGCTGCAGGTTGGCTTACATGTCAGGTCTGGCAGGAGTGTGCTCTCTGTCCCGTGTCTTTAGTTCCCAGCAGCCTTTTCCCAGTGTTCCGCTGCCTTAACACCCCGTGTTCAGCCACGAGCCCCTTTGTTCTGCAGCTGATCCCTGTGTCCGTCGGTCTGCGCACATCCAGCTCGTCCTCTGTTTATGACATCTGGCAGAAAGGTAAATTAAGCTCCCACAAATCCTGCTTTGCTTTAGTGGGGAACCTATTAATCTTATCTGTTACACGTTTTGTGTGCAATCTGTGCCTTCATGAGAGCTATAACGAGAGTATAACCAGAAATCTCGTCAGCCTCTTTCGGGAATCATTTATAAACAGACCAGAGCGGGCCCCAGTGAACCTGGGTCCTACCTGTGTACACACTGCCCACACGCTGCTTGCACAAGGGACTCATTAGCTACCAACTGCTGTATTTTCAGTGCTAGTGGCAACACTGAGCTTTTACTTTCCACGCTACAGAGACTGCTGGGATAATGGAGCCCATAATTACATCCAGCCATTCGTTAAGGGCTCAAATTACAAAACCGGATTTCTGTGCCAGACCTTCAGGAAGTAAGCCGTGGAAGGAATCTCACAAATAACCTGCAATTACGTTAATGCAGAGGGCAGGGCCTTCCCTTAAGAGCTCTCAGACTCACTGGAGTGACCCTGGCTGGCTGATCGGAGCCAGACGTGCAGTGGAGAGAAAGGTGATGCAGGGGGTGAATTACACAGGCACAGCCCTGGTGCCTCTGTACCCAGGGCTGCTTAGGAATAGACATAAAGAAACAAAGCCTGGGGTATGGGGCAGCCAAACGGTGGGGTCTGTGTTGCTGTGGCTTATTCCTTTACCCTGTGGAATGGGCTGTGCTCACATACAGCACGTGCACATGATCACCGCTCCATTTGCAGTACGAGTTTAACTGTGTCTCTTCCCAGAGTGTTCTCCCAGCCCCGGAAAGCTGTGAGCAGAGCAGCACTCACACCTGCACAGGAGTGTGGGGAACAGATGCCTGGGGGCAGCCAGACCTGGACAGGGCATCACTGGAGGCACAGCACGGCCAGCTCTGCTTAAAGCTCCTTGCCCTTGCGTGTCAGAGCAGGGGGTGTCACCATGAGCCACTTCACACCAGCCTCCCTCTGCACACACCGGGCAAGCACAGCCACACATCCCCAGGGTACCACAGGAGGCAAGTTCCTGTGTTCCCCCCTCCCACTTATACCTACTTACAACGTTTTTACAACCCAGAAACTGGGGCTAGGAGAAGTTTACTTGTCCAACCTCCACCTTCTAAGAATGTCCGTTTCTCTCAGGTTCTTCACCTCCTCCGTAGCCCTCTGCACGTGTTCCCTGTAGCAACAGGGCTGGAAACAAGACACCCAAATATTTTCAAGCTCAGTTCCACACCAGCTCAGGCCCACCTCGAGCTGTTTGATCTGTGAGCAAACACTCTTTATCTATAAGCAACCTGCTGTTTCCCAACTCCCCGCAGCAGGAATGCAGCCTCGGCTGTTTCCAGGCAGAAGCTGTCACACATGGCCTTGCAATTCCCCAACATGCTGACTTCTTCTGTCCTGACTATTTTATTGATCTGCTCTACAGAATGTAGGGAGTCTATCCCACTTGTTTTTCCTATTAAACTCAACCTGCTTTTCTAGAAATTAAATTTATAGATGATTCATTGACATTTACACTGACACCCTTCATGCCATTGATTTTCCCTCTGTACAATCGTGATGGTCCAATGCCAAAACACAGATTTAAAAAAACCCAAAAACCCAACCAAAAATATTATTTCCATTGTGAACGTGTTCAGCAGTTTATTACTGCCTGCACCCCAGGTTAGCAGCAACCACTGTAAAGTTCTGCCTTGGGTCAGAAATTTAAAAAAAGAAAAAGTAAATATTTCATATTAACACAAAAGCATTTGGGTTTGGAACAATCCAGAACATTCTCTGCTCTCTTGTGATCTGTACACTCAGAGCTGGCCAGGACACAGCCCTTTTTCTGACTTGTTATGTGACTGCTTTGAATTCCTCTGGTCTTACACCAGCTTCCCAATCCCAGCCGGGTTTGGCCAGTGCCTGATGGCACCGGAATTGAGCACTGGGCTCCTCAGCACTTGCAGAGGCAGCGTTTTTGCTTTGAAAGGCACAACTTGTTACCCACTGGGACATTCAGCTCTTCTGGCTCTGCTGTACTGAGCAGGAGCAGGGAATGAAATGCATGACAGGAGGATAAGCAGCCCAAGAAAGGCTATTTTAAATCTGGCAGACAAGGCTTGTTGCAGTTCAAATTCCCCCAGAAGGCAGGTAGCAAAGTTAGGAAGAGAGCCTTAGTGCTTCTGATTCTACCTCCCGTGCCTTGGCCACGAGGCCACATGGCCCCATTGGTTTCACTGGACCAGGCAGAACATTTTTAACCGTGGTTTAAGTCACAGACTTGGGGCTTTGCAGCATTGGAAATCTACAGATATAATTAGATATAATTATGTTAGAGGGAACAGCAGATCCTGTGCCTGCCGGCGCTGTGCTGCTCCTACCCGGCCCGGACACCCCCCTGCCAGCTGGGCTCACAGCAAACAGCCTGCAGAGAACACACAAACCCAGCATGTTTCAGGATGTTTTAGGGAAGAAGTGAAATAGCTGTGTGGTAGAGGGAGGGATGCTGGAGGTTGTGCTGACACACGTCAGGGTGTGGGTACGTGAGCCCGGGGTAGGCTGACCTGCTTCCTCTGTAACACAGGGAACCTTCTCCCCTGCCCTTGCTTGGGACAGCTCAGGACTCTCAGTGCCACTTCAGCCATCTGAGATAAAACCTCTTGTACCCTCAGAGGGTAAATTTAGCACAGATATTTCTGAAAGCAGCTCCCTTACAAGGCACCCATGGCTGGCTTACAGAGAAGGGATGGTTTGAATCTAAAAGGAATAACCCCAAACTTCTGTCTCTGTTATTTCAGTGCAGCTACTCATCATGGAAGCACTGAATTCCCCACATACACTGAGCCATCTGGTCTATTTATTATACCCAAAGACGTGCTCCAAAAATTATAAAATCCCAATGGGACCAAACGAACGCAGAGAAAAAAATTCCCATAGTCTGATATTCCATCTGTGCAGCTTTTCCACTGCACATTCTTTTAGCAGACCTTTACAAATTAACCCCTTGAGTACCAGATGTACATCAATTTAGAATCACCTAAAATTTATCACAAGAAGCAATGGTAAATAAGTCACGGAGCAGTGGAGAAAAGGAGGAGGGAGAAATGACAGCCCAGAATTCCAGAAAGGGAGGCAGCCTTATCTGGTGCCTCTGGGAAAATCACACAGTTGTACTCCTGGCTGCTCCATGATGACCCTGAGAAAGTGGCCTCATCTCCCTGTTCCTCCTCCCAACTGCTGTTTGCCTTGTCTGTTTAGACTGCAAACTCTCCAGGGCCACAGTGGTGCCAACACTGCTCGTAGCCACCAGGCAAACAACAACACGTATGTGAAACGAAGCAACAGCTGACACGGTGCCAGGCCCAGCAGCACCTCATGGCAGGAACAAGTGCAGCAAGGTGGGCAGGAGACACTCGGGGGCAAAGCCTGCTGAGGGTTTTGAAAATGTATTTACAGGCCATGAGCTGGTAAAGCCTCGTACTCAAGGTCTCGGTCACTCTAACGGCTCCTTGCAGGGCTGGGCTGTTGCTTTATTGGTATGTCGAGTTTTTTAACCCTTCAGCTTGGGGGGACTGTCACTTGGACCTCCTTAGGATCACAGAATCACAGAATGTCCTTGTGGGAAGGAACCCAAAAGGATTATTGAAGTCTAACTCCTGGCAGCACTTTCCTGTCTAATTCCTCTGCTGCTCACCATTCACTGTGCTTTGAGCCCTTTTCCTCTTCAACCTTCTCTGCCCTCTCCTTCTTTCTTCCATTCTGCTTTTTCCTTTCACCTTCTCTTCAGCCTCCACAAACTGAGGCTGAACTTTCTCCATCCCCAGGAGGTTCTCAAAACAAACAGGAGCTTGTGAATTATTAACAGTGTAGACTAAAAATAGCATAATTTTTTAATGGCAAGCACTATTGCACACATGAGCTACCTTGGACTTAAGTGTGACTGGCCCTAACTGCTCCTAGTTTGCCAGGAGTGCTGTATAGAATGACAACTCTGAGGAGGAGGAACATAACTTGTGGGCCTTAAAAAGAGAAGACAAAGCAAAAGAAGTGGGTAGAACTGAATTCACTGTGTCAGAATACAGGAATGCAAAATCAGCAGATCCTGGTGCTCCAGCAGCCTGGGGAAAAGTTCCACAGCCTGGACCCCGGAAGGTATTTCCAAGACACGCAAAAACAACAAAAGCCCCCTCACTTGTGAAAGCTTACTGCAGTGAGTAAAGACTTGATGGAGAAAGATGGCACCAATGTTGTGATCCTCCCAGCTGAGCAGTCCTGTGCAGGCTTGGCAGCTGCATCCGTAAAGGAAGATAATGGAAAACCCATAAATCAGCCTGAGTCACCTGCTGCAGGCCCTGGCAGCGTGTGACAGCCTGGGGCGTGACACCCTGAATCCCACAGCTACACCTCACCCGGGGAAGAGCTGAAAAATCATCTGAAAAATCACCCCGCGTGTGCCACTTGCAAGGAAAATAAACAGAGCAAGAGTCGCGAGGAAAGAAAGTGCAGCTTCTCTATCCCCTCGAGTTTAGACTGAATTTCAGAAAGATACATTTGCTGAGCAGAGGGGATGAGTTGGCAGCTTGCAGACAGAACACAGCTTTCCATCCCTCGCACTCAGGCTTCAGACACAAGGACAAGGGCCCTTCCAGCCCGGCCTGAAAAGAGAAGGTGCCACCAATGTCCACAGGACAGCCTGTGACACCAAATAATTTCTAACAAGCTTGCAAACCCCTGGGGTTTTACATATCCCAATTGGCCGTTGTGTCCATAACACACAAAACGTGGACTGGGAAGTTCAAAGACCAGCATTTGGACCCCAGTGTTTTCAAGGCTGGAAATCCTCACTGTTTGAAGATGTGTGAAATTAGATTAAATTATATTCCTCTGTTGTACAAAGACCAGACTAAATGAGCTAATTATCTCCTCTGGCCTCAAATCTACTACGTTAATGAGCAGAAAGCACACTGAGGAAGAAACTTCAACTGTCGGAGCAGTACTTACAGAAAGAGAGACGTAAAGATATAACAAATTGCAAAATACTTCTTTAAAAAAAAAAGTGAGAAAGGCAGCAGCATGGTAACACCCCTGCGAAGCTGAGTAACCCAAAGCTGCAGTTAGCTGGCTGTAGGAGCCCCCAGGGTCAGCAGAAAGAAGCCAGCATGTGCTGGCTCTGAGCGAGGCTCAGACCCTCTGCAGAATCCTTACGTGAGTCAGTGCAGCTCTGGGCTAGCCTGGCTCAAACATTCACAACCCGTGAGCAACTCCATGCAGCATTTCACAATATTCACTGGCCACAAGTGTGCCTTGTTCCAAGGAGGTGTCCAGGGATTAGCTGCAGAGAGCTGCTCAGGGCTCTTCCCTCTGCTGGCAGCGGGGGACGGACAGAGCAGGAACAGGATTACGCTGTATCAAATAAGTGCTATGATGTTCTAGGGGCATTTATACAAACCCGCGCTAATCCATGCTAGTGTTTACATCACCAAAAACATTCCAAACTTCTCCCTGCTCCTTTCTTTGACATTGTGTCACTGCATGATTTAAAAAATGCTTCGCTGGCCTTGCTCACCCTGGGGCAATTCCTGGCTGTTGCTACAGCTGAGTAGCTGATCCCATGGCTATTGCAGTGCGTCTGCCAGCAAGGCCACTGCTTTGGAATGAAATCGCAGTTATTATCTGCAGTTAATTATCCTGCTGGGTGCTCCTCTGAAGTCCATAGACAGAGCAAGGAAGAGTCACTTCGTCTAGAAGAGGGGCAGAACTTAGATGTGCAAAAGGAGAAAAGAGGAAATGGAAGGAGAGAAGGGTGTATAGAGATATTAATACAAGATCACAGAGAACGAGGGGCTCTCAGGGCCTCTTTCTCCAAGTTGTTTGTGAACACCTTCAGCAGCAGCAAATTCAAAAATTTATTATAAACCAGATCCTGCTGGGTTTAAATGCTGAACTAAACGCGTTTGGAAAGAAACCCTAAAGAGTAGAAGACTCCTCCAGCCCCTAACCAGGGAGGCGCACGGCGGGAGGACAGGGCTGACGGGGGCCAGGCTGCGAACCGGGCCGGGACAGCGGCACGGCCGGGCACGGGCAGCGGACCGGGGGCAGGGGCGCGAACAGCTGCGGGCGGGACAGAGCCGGGCGGACAGAGCCGGGCGGACAGAACCGGGCGGGACAGGGCG
>VZRQ01003545.1:201552-233235 GCA_013397975.1 Machaerirhynchus nigripectus | reverse complement strand
ACGATCTCCCTCTCACACGGGTCTCCTCTGTCCCCCAGCTCGGTCGCGCACGGTAGGAGAGCTCCTGGCCCCCACGTCTCCCTTCGACAAGAAGTGCGGCCGGGAGAACTGGACGGTCGCGTTCGCTCCCGATGGCTCGTACCTGGCGTGGTCACAGGGACATCGCATAGTGAAGCTGGTCCCCTGGGCACAGTGCCTCAACAACTTGTAAGACAAACCGCTATGGCTTTCAGTGCACCTGAAAAACAGGAGGGTTTAAAAACAGGAGATATTCAAATCGATTAAAACGCATGTATTGGTCTTCTCGGCTTGGGGAAAAACTAATTCCTTAAAATAACAGCTGTTTTGTCTCTTCCTGTGTGGCCAGCAAGAGGAACAACTGTTGCAACCTCACAAAGCCTGTGGAGGAGTAACTTGTTAATCAATTCAGATGCTCTAAAGTAAGAGTAAGTTAGAATGCAAAGGGAATTTAGAGATGTGGGCGGATATGGCCGTTTAATAAATTTCCTATCACAATGTTGTGTGGCTTTACATTTTAGGAGTTTACATACAGGCAGACCTCTTCCCTTATCATCCTTGTTAGAATGCAAGTGGAGTTTCAAAACACACATTTTACTGGCACTTGCAGGTTGCATGTTAGTGAAGCTGGTAGCCGGCCACTGCAGTTCTGTAGCTGGTTACATTTCTCTGACCCATTTTTCACCCCTTTTGGGGGTGGTTAATTGCTTTCCATGTGCTGGACAGTCAGTATCTCTTTCCAGGGTTTAACATATGCAAGGGAATTGCAGGGAATTTCTCACTCATTTAGCAGAAAGTCCCAGAAATTTTTGTGGCTCATTTTTCTGTAAATGCTTTAAAACTGTTGGGTTTTGCAGTAGGTTAAGTTAGTGTCTTGCTCTCTACAGAAGTAAAACTGTATACAGAATATTAGTATTACTTTGTGTTGGAAGGTTTCCAGGTGCAGGTAATTTTTCACAGTTATAAGAAAGAGCTGCTTTTACAATTTCAAAGTAAAAATGCGCTGTTCTGCGTCTCAGAGATGTGCGTTATGACAACTCCCAGAGTTCATTACAGCTGGAGGAAACGTGTGTTTCTCAGGATAACCCGCGCTCGTTTCTGTGCGCTTTGTTGGCTTTGCAGCCTGCTGCACGGCACAAAGAATGGCGCGAACGCCATCGGCACGAGGCTGCCGAGGCAGGGCGGCGACAGCGGCCAGAAGAACAAGCCCTGCGAGCACATCATCGACTGCGGGGACATCGTGTGGAGCCTGGCCTTCGGCTCCTCGGTGCCCGAGAAGCAGAGCCGCTGCGTCAACATCGAGTGGCACCGCTTCAAGTTCGGGCAGGACCAGCTGCTCCTCGCCACCGGCCTCAACAACGGCCGCATCAAGATCTGGGATGTCTACACAGGTGGGTGGGAGAGGGGCTGGCAGCACAGCGGGATACCCCGAGCTGCAGGGACACGTGGGAATCATCCAGTCCAGCTCCTGGCCCGGCACAGGACGCCCCAGCACTGCCACCGTGTCCCTGAGAGCGTTGTCCAAGCGCTCCTTGCCGTGCTGAAGTGCCGGCTCACACTGTATGCAGTAATGATACCATTAGTATGCAGCGGGAACTGGTTATAGAATGGTAACTGGCAACTGAACCTTGCATACAAGTTAAGAAATACTAAAAAACCGTGAGCTCCTGCAACCAGAGGTAACAAAAAACTGCCAAAGGAACAAGAGAGGCAGCTCATGCTTTGAGATGGGAGTGCAAAATACTTAAATATGTACATTGGCTGTTTACTCAAAAGACTTCTTAGTTTTACCATACTTCAAAAGCATGAAGTTGCTGGTTTATGTTGATGAGAACCTCTTATTTTTTTAACAAGAAAATAAATTACTCAAAAAGACTGAATCTGAACTTAGGGACTTTGAGTTTTGCTGGTAGCACAGCTGCTAGGTTGGAGAGAACTCATTAAAAAAAATAATGATTATTGAGTAATCTGTGCTTCTAAATTGAAGCTTAGAGCAGGTATGTCTATCAAAAGACAAGTCTTGCCTTATTTCTGAGGTTCTAGTATATAGATTTTGTAGCTTTTCAGGGAGTTGCCTCTCGATACAGGAGAGTGAAAGGATCCATGTGCTGCTTACTGTAGGGAGCATTTCTACAAAGACAGTTGTCTCTATGTGCTGTGATTTTACATTCAGTATTTGTATCCATAAAGATCTAAGTACAGCCCCTCATGTTAAATTGTGGTGTTCTCATGTAACAGGAAAACTCCTCCTTAACCTGATGGACCACACAGAAGTTGTCAGAGATTTAACCTTTGCCCCCGATGGCAGCCTGATTCTTGTGTCTGCATCCAGAGACAAAACTCTGCGAGTGTGGGACCTGAAAGATGATGGTACATGTCTGGACTTTTATCTGCTCTAATACCTGAGAGAAGTATCCTTGTACCCACCTCTTTTATTGCTCTAGACTCAGTTTGGTCAGGGTTGCTTAAAAACTGCATGTTCTGTTAGTCACTCACTCTGCACTCCCCTGGAATTCTTTATCTGTCTGAACCCTGGAGGCAGAAGCAGGTATTGGCCTAAGCTAAGTGCATGAAGTGACCTTTCTGAATAGGGTCGTGGGATTGGAGGCTGCATCCCAGGGGTTTTATTTCTGTGTAGAATGACTCTGCAATATGTTTGGGAAAATAATAGAAAATTTTACAAAGTAGTAACTAATTTGGAAAAGCTTTTCAACCTGAATTTCGTGATATCTAACGAATTCTTACAGGCGTGTCTTTCTGTTTAGGAAACATGATGAAGGTGCTGAGAGGCCATCCAAACTGGGTGTATGGCTGTGCATTCTCTCCAGACTCCTCCATCCTCTGTTCTGTTGGAGCTAGTAAAGCAGTATGTGTCAGAGTTTCTTGTTCCTTAATTCTACTGAATTGTGTGCATAATCATTTTAAATCTAAGTAACATTAAGCTTGTGCTCGGTGTCATGAACTTCTAATGTTTGATGATGATGTAAAAGTGCATGAAATTAAACTGGCAAATGGTGCATTGAGACCCTGATTTGTGAATGGAACTTGCACTGCTTTTAGTTGACGAGGCTGTAAGTGTTGAGAAATAGGTCTGCACAGGGTCACGGCATAAAACAAAGACCACTAAATCTGCCAGTGTTAAAAGATACTTAGATTAATGCATAAAACTATTTTGGTTTTGATTTTGTCCTTCCTATTTCATGCTCAATGAGAAAGACTTTACAAAGTCTGAGCCAGTCAGGGCATCTTCTGCTGAACAAAAACATTTCTCCCCATTTTCCCATACCAATGGCAATGGTGCCTAAGAGTTAACAGGAAGAGGAGCACACTGTTTTTGCTTCCATCCTATCCTAATGCCCTGCTAGAGAACTGAAAGCAGTGCAGGTAACGCATGTATGCCATAAGCTACTCCTGGCACTGAGGAATTAGGGCAAACCAGAAAGGGGAGTTCAGCCTGGTTCCAGGGGCTCTGTAGGCAGTTTAACGAGACTTGAAAGGCCCAGTTCAGGCACTGGACACCACTTCTGTGGGAGTGCTCAGATGCACTGTCCACCTCGGTGAGAACAGCCGAGCTCTGGGGTTTGGCTCAGTAGTGGAGCAGAGGGGGATGTGTACATTGCTGTCTGGAGGCTGTGTGTTTTCCATAAGCTTCTTGCTTTCCCTGTCACAGGTGGTGGCAGCAATATTGGTGTGATTGAGTTAAGCTGGCACCACTCTGAGGAGCACAGTGGTGTTGGCGGGCAGAGAGTGGCAGCTCTGGCCGCCAGCCCGGCGAGCTGTACCGTCTGTACCGTAGGACGAAGTAACCTTGCCCTCGGCTGCAAGGGGTCCTGTACGTACGCAGGTGCTGCTCCATGTCCACTGTCTGCTTGCTTGCTTGCTTTTTTTTTTTGTTGTTGTTTTTGTTTTTTTTAATAATTTTCACAGCAGTGAAGCACACTGACTCCTCAAACTTAGTTTTCAGTTTTATGGAATGTTGGGGTCTCCTTGGAAAAATTAGTGAACATGTTTATAACTGATTGTAAAATGGTTCGGAGTTAGGCCGTGTGGGAGGCACTAAGGCTCAGCTTGTTTTGGTCAAACATAAATTTATCCAAGATGTCAGAATTTAGCCTGTGCAGTAAAACTGTCAAGGGAGAAATCAAGGCCGCTAATGAGCTTTTTGAGGGACGTAACAGCTTTTGCTAAAGACTTACATTCCTATAAAACCATGCTGCAGTACATGGATAGTTCCTATTAAGTAATTCTGCACAGTCCTTATTTTGATTATATATAATGTACAACTGCATGTAAAATCTCAGCATACTGTAATACTCTATCAATCCTTACAATACACTGTGCAATTATCTGGGTAAATTGTAATATTAATGTTGTTTGCTACTGTTGACTTGATTTTTAAATGCCTAAATTCTTTCTAATAATGTGGTTAGACTTCCCTGTTGTTTTGCCAAAGACATAACTTTTGGCTGTGAAAATTCTTTTTGCTTGCAGTATCTGTTTCTCTTCCTAGGCTGACGTTGGTGATCCAAGCAATTGTAAACAAGTGATCTTAAACTCAAAGGGATGCCACTGGAGTAACAATATGTTAACCTTACATTTTCTGTCTGTATATTTCTTAAAATTTTGGTAGTTACTGAAAAGAGGGGACTGTAGAGTTTAACCCTATTTATTTCTGAATATTTTAATAAAATAGTTTCGTAATACATGAATTTCAGTAAGCTACAAGGTTAAATTGTGTTGCCTTTATCTTATATTTTGGCTTATTTTGTTAATAACATTTAACAAATTTGAGTTAGAACTTGCATGTCTGCTTTAATTATTTTTTTAAAAAACCTTGATTTTAATCTGAGTATGACACTGAGCATATTTCTTAATTGTAGTAATTCATAATACCTGATTTTAATATAATCCTAAATAAGACTAGCTATACTTAAAAAGCAAATTAAATGCTTCATTGCCTCTCTGAGCAGAGCTATAACATCAGCTCATTTAATTGCAGGTTTTCCTCTGGGATATGGATAAATACTCCATGTTACGGAAACTTGAAGGACATCACAATGATGTTGTAGCTTGTGAGTTCTCTCCTGATGGAGCATTACTGGCTACTGCATCTTACGATACTCGAGTCTATGTCTGGGATCCACATACTGGAGTGATTCTTAGGGAATTTGGGTAAGTGAAGCAGTCAAACCTGGAAACTTTCTCCCAGAGTGGAGATGACTAACTGAAATTCAACGGGTTTGTGTACGTAGCTGTAAATTGGACTTGGAAAAGAGCAGCAGCTGATGGAACTCCTAAAGTGGCAGAGGCTGGAGGTTCTCTCATCTGAGAGAGCATTTACAGCACTGGTATTTTAATGTGTGCTGAGTTGTTCGACAGAGCTGGAGAGCTCAGTCCCACAAAAGGCACAGCAGTTGGGTCTGCACTCCTGAATCCCTGGTGAACTGGTGAAACGTTGTTTGTTTGTTATGCCTGAGCTCTGCTGTCCGCGCCGAGGGCCCTGCCCAGCTCCCGTGTCAGCGAGCGTGTCCCTGTGTCCGCAGGCACCTGTTCCCCCCGCCCACGCCCATCTTCGCGGGCGGCGCCAACGACCGCTGGGTGCGCTCCGTGTGCTTCAGCCACGACGGGCTGCACGTGGCCAGCCTGGCCGACGACAAGTGAGTGTGGGGACAGGGCTGCTACCCCTCCTGCGTTCCTGCCCCGGGACAGGAGCCTCTGGGCACTGCCAGCTCGGGTTCCTGGCGCTCTTGGCGCCCGAGCTGTGCTCCAGACTAGTTTCTTGTGCAGCGCAGAGAAAACACGGAGCAGAGTTAAAAACCTACTCTTATAACTTCTGTTGTCTTTCCCCCTCAGAATGGTCAGGTTCTGGAGAATTGATGAAGAATACCCTGTACAAGTTGCACCGCTGAACAATGGGCTCTGCTGTACTTTCTCTACCGATGGCAGTGTTCTGGCTGCAGGGCAAGTACAGACTTCTTTTCCTTTCTAAAATACTAAGGTGACACAAAAGATTGAAAACAATGGCTCAGTGTTCTGAAAATCTTCAGTTGTGACTTACAGCCTGGTGCTTCTGACTGGTCCTATTTGTTTAAAACATGCCTCGAATAGCAGTAAAATCAATCAGCTGATAAACTCATTTCTTATCTTTAAAAATAAATATGTGAGAGACCCAAAACGTGGATTGGAAGAAGCCCATCAGATAGCTGAGAGCAGTTGCTGTGTCAGGTGGCACAGCAGTAGCTGCTGGGACATCTGCTCCTGTTGCACAGACAAGTTGCTTATTGTGCTGCTGTGGCATAAAATAGGAACTGGAGTAAATCAGAATCTGGAGCAGCTGGAACTGAGCACCAGCAAGTCCCCTACCTAGTCATGTGTGTGTGTGTGTGAGTTGGTAGCAGGCTGAGCCGGTTCAAGTGGAATAACCTGGAGGGTTTTTGGGGTTTTGTGCAGGACCCAGGACGGCAGCGTGTACTTCTGGGCAACCCCCAGCCAGGTGTCCAGCCTGCAGCACCTGTGTCGCATGGCAATCCGCAGGGTGATGCCCACCAGCCAAGTCAAGAACTTGCCTATCCCGTGCAAAGTGGTGGAGTTCCTTTGTTACCAGATTTGAGTTTTTTGAGAGGAAAAAAACCCAAACAGCTGGATGGTGGCCCAGCTGCTGAAACTGGCTACAAACACTTTACAGAATCCTCAAACTGTACAGCCTTTAAGCTTAAAACTACAGGTTTTCAAGAGCTATTTAAAGTGGTAACCTAAATACTATTTTATCAAAATGCCTGACAGGTAATTTTTTTTACTATTTATAGAAAACACAGTAGAAGTATTCCTGGTGTTCCCAATTTTCTAAAATATAACTGTGAAAACATGTACATATATAGACATAAGCTGCTACATGTTATCAGTGTACCTTTAAAAATCGCTAGTGTGATTTCTTTCATGTGTCTCATGTATATATTGCTTTGGTAGAGCCATGATGCATCTGTGCTGTAAGTGGAAGGACAGCTGTTCTGGCACACCGAGGTAGGAAAACTATTGACTTAGAGAGCAGTTAAGCTTCCTTCTGTACATTGGTTGGGGTCCAGAAAGCTGTCCCCCAGGTCAGACTTTGTGCTAGTTTATTTGTGAGAGGTACAGCGTGGCTTTGTAGAGAGCAGTGCGTGGGGAAGGGAAGGATGTTAATAAGGGGTGGAGTGTATCTAATGTAACCCAGGACCGTGCCTGTGTCAGCTGAAGGCCTTATGCTCCATAGCAGCAAACCAGGTGAAATTTCAGTATTGGGCAGTGTTAGAGAACTATTTCCTTACATTTCTGAAAATCTGACTACTGTATTATTGCCTGATACTGTGTCTGTAATGAGAGACATTTACAGACTCGGATTATTATCCTTTAACCCTATAATACCTGTTTGGGGGTGATTATTGGTTAATGGCCAAAGATAAGCAAAGTACTTGGTTTTGCCTTCTGTTATTTATCTGTACCTGCAGATATAAAGAATGTATGCATTGCATAAAATGCCTGATTATATATATTTTTGTTGAATTTTTTATTAAAAACTTGTATAAAAGTTTTCTGGTACCTCATCTGGTGACTGATTTATCAACACTGTCTGCCTGCAGCATTGCAGGCTGAGCTGGTGAGGCCTGGCTTGTGCTCCCAGACAGCTGCTTACAGAGCTCTCTCTAAAGCCATGACAGTGTTACAAGCACATGTGAGCTGCAAATCTGCTTATTTAAGCACCTTCATGAGCTGAGCTAAAAGCTGGGCTTGCCATGAGCCTGTTTCTGCAAGATCACAGTCCCAGCCCTGGGTCAGCAAGTAGGACTTCAATGTGGGGTCTTGCAGGAGAGGCTTATTGAAGGGTCCCCTCAGGCTCTGATTTATGGAAGTGGGGTAAGAAAACAACATCCCAGCTCCCTCTTTCACCACCTCTGAAAGCTGCTACTCCCAGCTCTGACTGCATCAGCGCCTCTGTTTGCTCTAACCTTTCTCCCAGGACACAAATGATAGTGTTAGACCAAGTACACAAACTCTCGTCATTAGTGAGGCTATTTATAATAATGTACCACATTTACAAGCCTCTTCCTGCCGTGGTGGGACACCACAGGGTGAGGCCTGATCCCCAACGTCCCCAGGCATTCCCATTGTGACCACAGCACAAACCTGGGACCCTCAGCAGGGCCAGGCACAGAGCTCCTCTCAGAGACAGAAATAACTCCCCAGGTCACAGTGCTCGTGTTCCTTGTAGCACCACAAGACTCAGGGGCCTTTGGGTGAGAACCAGTTTACACTTTGCAGAGAGAGACCTAGTGCTCTTCTGGGAATCTAACAGCTAAGGACAGAAGAACGCAGGGGAGTAGTGACCTTGAAGCACAGACTGCTTTGAAAAGTTCGTCTGACCTTTATCTTTCTCTCCCCTCTCTCAGGCTCAGTTCAAAGGCACAGAAAGGCATAGAAAGGCACAGAAAGGCACAGGGATCTATGTCTGGGCACAGAGTGATGGTAGGGGATACAGAGCATAAAGTCACCCCAAGACAGACTCATCTCTGATCAGTGAGTATCCTCCCTTTCGCCCACAGCAACACTTTCTGACAGACCTGGATCTCTGAGCAGCACAAACCTTGATATTAACATTTCCAGAAACACAAGAGACCCACAAATGACTTAGAGCAGGGGAGTTGTGGCAGGCAGCAGAGAAGCAGAAGCAGCACGGAAGAGAGGCAGTACTCATACAGGACATAACTTTGGGTATTCCTCAGGAAATCCCTTCTCCAAAGAAATGTGGAAGGGAGAAACGGAAGGATTAAAGGCATAGGGAAAAAGCTTCCCCAGGAGAGCAGAGCTTGGGCTTAAATAGCAATTAAAGGTATTTCAGGCTGGTATCAATTTCCTCCCAGCTGGCCTTCAGTAACCGCTGTCAAGGGGGGAAAGGGAACAAGCAAAGCACAGTACCATGGAGCTAAGCAAGGGCTCCATCCCCACTGAGGCTTGCCCTCAGGTGTGGGGCAGGGGGAAGGAGGGCTCAGGATGCAGGGACAGGAGACGAGTGGCCTGAGGCACGGCCTGCAGTGACTGAAACAGTGTTGGAGAGAAGCAAGTCCTAGAGAAAACTGGAGCTTCAGCCACAAGGAAGTTTCTCTGCAATGCTCTGAAAACTGTTTATTTTCCACACTCATATATGGCCTTTTAGTTGAATCACGACTAACACTGCGAAGTATTGTGTGGGGTTTATTGTTTCAATGCCAAATGAGGACTTCCATTGGAGCAGTTTAGAAACGGGGTGGATGGATCCCATGACCTTTTATATATTACAATAGTCTCATAAAGGACAGAGGTTATGTAAGATCCCATGGGAAATCTGGTAGAGGTGTCAGACAGAAACTGTTTATCCAAGTTATTATTTCAGATTAGAACCACCTGAGTAAGGCAGGCAGGGTTTCTGTGGGATGCTGGCTTCTGCACAAGGACAAGTTTGTTTTATAAACACTGCTCCGCACCCAAATCCTGCTGCAATGAGCTGGTTCAGAACAGCCCTAATTATTGATGTACTAGAACCAGAAGAAAGCCAGAGTAAACTTCAGATAAGTCCTGATAACACTGTTAGTTATCAGCAAGGTTATGCCTTGTGTAACCAGCTGATTCCAGACAGGAGTTCTGGGGCAGATATGGTTTATTTCTAACATGAGATTAGAAGCTCCTGAATGCTCACTTTTATTCCATGTGGCGGAGTTGCATCAAGGAGAAAAACATTTACAGGCTGTAGTAAGAGTTGCTATACTGGGGTTCCCTGACAGAAATCATAATCCCCTCTCTCTCTCTGAGCTCGCTTAGCCTATACAAACGTTAAAAGACCACTCCAGTTGCCCCTTGCCCACTAAGGGGAGGAACTTCTCTGATATAACTGGAGAGTACTGCCCACTTCTTCAGCTGCCTGACACACAACTCCATCTTAGAGCTGTGCAGCCAAGGACCACTGCCCCCTTGGGTGTGAACCCAGGTCAGTTCATGGAGAGCATGTAACCAAACCACTGAGGTTTCACTATGCTCCTTTCACCTCCTGCTTCAAAAGGCCAGCACCTCTTTGGGAAGACTATCTTAATCTGCTTCCTGATACAAGAGCAATTGTAATGAAAGTCTTTTACCAGAATAAATGCCAGGAGGGAAAAATTATATGGACAAAAATCTATCGGTGTAAATTCACTCCTTCTGGGGCAACTGCCCAGGAGCTGTTAGGGTGTTTTGATGATACTATTAATTATAACCAGCTCCTTGTGGTCACTGCAGAAGGAACAAGTCCAGAAGAAAGACTTAAAATATTGCTTCATCTTAATTGCATCAGAGTAAAGGAAGAAATCCCAAAAAATTCCAAGGTCCACTGCAGATAACAGCAGTGAGAAGAGTTTGGGCAGAACTTTGATCCTGATGTGGCATGTCACAAGACTGAGATACGTGTTTGCTGCTGCCCCAGTCCAGAGAGCTGTTCTGGTTTTTGTGAGGTCACTGGCACGTAAGGAAAAGGAGCAGCTGAGAAAGTCCCCTCCCTACCTTCCAGCAGGTCTGTGACACAGCCCCAAGGCCACCTGGCCTCAAAGGGAGGCTTGAACTTGCCAAGTGGTTTCCTTCACTGATCCCAAAGGCTCAGGTAGTTTTGATACTCAGGTGAAGCAGCTGCAATTAGCACACTCAGAGAACAAACAGGAACTAGGGGTGGCATGCTTCTTCTGTAGTTGTATAAATCAGCACTAAATCTGGCCTGCAGTTTGCCATTTCTCTGACCTCAGTGCTCTCAGCAGTGAATTTCATCTGCTGCCTAGAGAATGCTCTCCTGACTACTCCAGCTCAACATTACAAATAAAAGTCTAATTAAACAGACTCCATCATGGCACTAATCTGAGCAACAACTGACCAGGCTCTAATGAAGCATATTCATAGCAAAGGCTTGCAATAAAGCAAGGGAACTTCGAGATACACATAGATATATATCTGTGGATTGATGTGGGGGTGAGTGCCTCCATCCATGTGTGTCTGTGTAACTCACACGTGGTGGTGCCCAACTCACTGCCAGGGGTTATTCTGGAGCCTGGGAAAAGCTCGGTGCTTGCACTGTGGCAATACTGCACTGGAAAGGCAGCAACTGTGAGAGCATTTACCTCCTGGGGGAAGGTACAAAGACCCCTTGGCTTCCCCAGGTTTATTGACCGTGTCCACTGGATCATGAGACATTAGAGAAGCTGGAAGTGCACTGACCTGCTCACAGGTTTGTGTTTGGTGAAGAGCTGCCAGGATGGCATTTGGCCAACACATGTTGCAGCTTCTGCTGTGACCCTGTTGTGAAGGGGCTGGAACCCCTAAGACCAGCACAGCCCCTGCCCTGGCCAGTCACACACTGCAGGGTCACACACTGCCCAGCACAGCCCCCAGAGCAGGGGACACTGCCCAGCTGCCTCGCCCGTGCAAGGAAGGGGCTCCGTGCAGCTCAGCTGCTTCATCAGACACAGAGGGCTCGATTCAAACAGAGCTGCTACTGTCCGCAGCATGGTACACGGGCCAGATCGTGAGCTCTTCTGGCAGCAGACTGCAATAGAAATGAATTCAAGATGTCCATCTGTGTGGATGGAGAACTTGTGAAATTACACTTTTCCTGTGGAGTTCTTTGCCCGAAGAAACTCAGCCAGCACCAGCCCCCAGACTCCCCTGAACAGGGATCCTTATACACTGTCTGGGAAGACATTTCTGCGCACTGTGCTGTGGGGAGAAGGGTTTTCTCTTTTTAGTATCACTTCTGTCTAGTACTTCATAAGAAATATGGCATTGAGAGTTTTTTTAGTCTATTTTTTTCTTGAATCTATAATAGTTCTTGGCTTCAACAGCAGATAGTAACTACTTAGTCTTCAGAAACAAGCCAGTATTCTGACTAACCAATTATCCTAAATCATAATTTAAACAAAACATAACTCAGTAGCATTTATGGAAAAATGTAAGGATAATAACTTTTGGAATTTTTATGGGAACCTGGAAATGTTTGAATTATCTTAATTTGTGCACTACAGGAGCATCCAAACCTTTAATAAAGAAGTCTCTCTAATCCAAACAACTCCTAAATTAAACAGACGAGACAAAGCTGTGAACAGAAAACATAATCCCTCACTTAGAGGTAAATAAATGAGGCACAGAAAGGGATTCTAAAGAAAACTGTGGCCAACCTCAGAATCTGGTTTTCCTCCCTGATGTGGTCAGACTCTGGCACAGGCCTATCATGCTTTCCAAACAAATGTCAAATGTCAATACAGTTCCTTACGGCCAGTCTGCAGGGCCTGCTCCAGAGGCTTTCCTTCATTCAGCACAGATGTAGTTCTGCTGCTGCCTTGATTTTCTCTGCTCTTTCAAACAGTGGTCTTGTGATTTCACACCAAGTACCAATGTTCTTAAAAGCTCGATTTCCAGAGCAAAGTGATTGAAGATGAATCCTGTCTCAAAGCAAGAGGAGCAAAATTCTGTCGTATTTCTAGGGAAATGTTTGAGAACATGATCTCTAATTAGTTCTGTACCAGAATCAAGAGGTACCAAGGTACCATGTTATTTTGAAGGCCACGTGCCTTTACAGGCTCAGCATCTTCTGGTGCGCGGGGAGTGGGGTGGCAGCCCCGCACCAGCCCCGACCCCGCGGGCATCCTGACGAGTTTTCACTGTGCCGAACGACCTTGGCTGTGCCCTGTGCGGCTCCTCCTAGCGAGCTGGGATTGCTGCGCCTCGCTGCTGTACGCTCGTGCCTGGAGAGAAAGGCCGGGGAGGGCAGGCAGGGGAGGGAACCCAACCCCAAAATCCTCCACCAACCCCAAATCCCAGGGGCGGGCTCCGGGGAGGGCTCCGAGCGCGCGCGGGCACCTGCCTGGTGCGCGGCGCCCTCTGGCGGGCACGCGCGGNCCCCGGCCGGGCCCGATCCCGGCGGCTCCCGGCCCTGGCGCTCGCCCGCTGGCTCCCCGTGTTCTGCACGAAGGCAGACTCGGCGGCCAGAGTAGAGAAAAGCAGCTCCTTCAGCCGGCAGTAACCCCCGAGGGAGTGTTTGCAGGGCGACTCGCAGTTTGGCCCGGGGTTTGGAGGGGAGATTCCTGCAGCACCTCCCCTCTGCATCGTTATCAGTCCCTTGCTTCCTGCTGCAGGTAGAATTCGTCAGCTTTAGAGAAAGAAAATGAGCTGGGTGGGATTTTCTGTCTCATCAGGGTGCTGTGCTCTCGTCAGTGGGGAGCTGCTTGTGGGCACTGCAAACAACAGCACCGAGCATGAAAGAGTTCTGCCAAGGCCTGGAGACAAACCTCGGACTTCTTTTGTTTCTCCTGCTTTAATTAGGAAACAGCCAATGCATGAAACACAGGAAGTGCCAGAAAACCAAATAAACGTAAGCCTTTGATGCTTTCTTTCCCTGAATACACACCTCTGTCAGCTCTTTAGTCTCTCATTCCTTCAGAGGCTAAAGATCGGAGGGGCCCCCTGTGAACTGCTGCTCTGGGAGAGGAAGAGGAAGGAAATGACACATTAGCTCGGCTTTCTAGGCCTGTCTTGATACACTTGTGTGAGTCACCAGAGCGTGACGGCAGTGGCTGGAGAATGGCATCGATCAAGACTTGGTTTCCTCTCCTGAAGCTGCTCACGTGACATCTGCAGCCCTGTTCTCATGGGCCTGTGAGCAATCCTGCGGCTCTTTGGTGGGGCTGCACTGGAGAGTCCTTCTACTGGCAAGTGTCAGGAGAGTTCCAGCTAAAGCTGCTTATTCTCATCACTTCTGGGAATACCAGTCTGGCTCCCGGCTTTACGAAGAGTGGAAAAACTGCTCTTCTACCAAGTACTGAGGAATTGCTTTCTGAAATTGTCCCAAACACAATGAAGCCACCAGTCACCACTTCACAGACTTCCAGCTTCGTAACAACTTTGTCACACATAGATGACATTTTGTTAAAGAATTGAGGTTTTGTTGCAATTTCAACATCTAGAGGTTTTGTTTTGCTCCCCATTCCCAACCCAAGCCTTGCAAATAGCATCTCTCACTGCTCCAAAGCTAACAGCTCCTTTTCCAGCACGGCAGATGAGGGAAAGCTGGATTTAAGACACAGGTAACTTGATTCCACTTCCATTTCTGCAATCATCTGCCTGTTTCACATACCCTTAACCTCATGGTGCCTCAATTCCAATACTGTCCCACTACCTTATGTATGACCTGTTAAATACCTGCATGCTTTTTTAATTCTTTTTTTTTTCTGAAGTCATGAAGAATTTCCTTGTTTTTTGTTATTAAAGTGAAATCCGAGGATAACGTGAAACCATGTGACTCCTGGCAATGGGGTTTTTAAGTGAAAACACTGCAGCATTGGCTGCAGGTGTGGAGCTCAGGACTGTATCTCCCATTCTGACACCACCTCTCCCTGGACCACTAAGGAAACTGTCCAGTAGCTGCTACAGGAACAGCAAGTCTGTTGCTTTTCAAGGCATACCATCACTTAGATTCTGGTATCAAACACTTCCCAGGGATGGAAAGTTACAGCTCTGGTAAGAAAGGAGGAATAGGAAAGGCTGGCAGTGTGAAGAGGCAGTGGTAGAGCTGGCAGGGTAGGGATGCAGGGTCTCTTGGAACACTGATAATGCTGTGTTTCACTGTGTGTTTCACCTGGAACAAGGGGCCTCTTCCTTGTCCACAAAGTGACCTCAGGCTCACAGCATCACATCCAGCATTCATCTCTGAGAAGTCTCCTTACGGGAGTGCATTTGGGAGGGGCTGTACTGGGTCAGGAAAGGAGCTCCAGGAATAGCAGGTAGGAAATGGTGTTGTGAGCCCACACGCAACCCAGGGGCTATTCTTAGGAGGAAGCCTAAACCGGAAATTTAACAGGGAATGTTTTCAGACCTGTTTCTGTCACAGAGTTAGGTGAGCACTGCCTGAGTTTACAGTGTCACCTGAAACACCTGACGGTGCCAAAGAGGCTTTTTCGGTGCAGGACAGGAAAATGCATGAGACAGGGAGGGGACCTTGGGTGACCTGCATGGTGTGCACTGCGAGTCAGGGCAAACAGTGCCTGAGCACCTGTGCCTTGGATATTCTCCCCTTTCATTTACTCCTGCATGTCATGACTCTCATGGCCTTGTTAATAACACATCTAAGCATCACCTGCTCTGACACCAGGACACCTTTGGGAGGTGGAGAAGTTCTGGAATACACTTGAAACATAGAGGAGCTGGGGACATTACCCAGAGTGACACATGGAGTGTCACACCAGAGATGTAAGCCCAGCTTTGCTTGCTTAAAACTGAATTATAGAGGTGTGCATTTTCTTTAAACCCAAAAGAAAGGAGGCTGCCTGCTGGAAAGAGAAGGCAGCATTTTAGTGGTCTTGTTTCTAAGCAAATGTGCTGAGTATTTGGTAACCCTTAACTTACTAATTTAGAAAAGGAATGAACAAGACTAGCTAAATTACTTAATCTGCTAATAAAATGTCAAGACCGATATAAGACACTGCTCTCCTGTACTCCTTGGCCTTTTTATTGAGGCACAATAGTGGTCCCCACCATTTTCTTTATTCCTTAGAACTTTTCTGTTCTTGTGCTCAGGACTTGCTTGCTGGGCCAGAGACCTGTTGTGTCTGCTGGAGGTCAGTTTCTTTAAATAAAAAAGTAATCCTGATCAATGCGGGATTACAGGGCACGAAATCTCCTCATGGCTAAGCAGGGTCAGTGTTCTTGGATGGCAAAACTGCCCTGAAGTTTTAGTTTGCAATAAATTACCTGGTTCCTTGCTGGCTGCTGCATTCCCCTCCCAGCAATGAGCTCTCCCCAGCACTATTTGGTGTTGGACTCACCACAGACCATGGTCCAGCCAAAGGCACATGCTCCACATCCCCCAGGATGCAGCAGGCACAGCCCAGGGCCTGCTCAGACTGAGCTCAGGAGGAGATGCAGCCCCAGGTGCTGAGCCCTACAGAAAATCTGGGGTTTTCCTGGGTGCCAAAAGGTCAGCTGAGCACACGGGAAAATCCAACCCTGTCCACTCAGCACCAGCACTGTCCTCACTGCTGTTTGGAGTCAACAGGGTTTCTGGTTACAGGAGCCAACTTTTGGTGTTGTGGCAAAATGTTAGGTCTTGTCTGTGTTCAAAGAAATCGTGAGGGAATTCTTACTGTGTATTCAAGGCCAAATCCAGAGCTAAGCGGAGCCTGTGACTTCCAGGGGGAGGCATATCTCATTCTGAAATTGTCCCAGCACACATAATAAACACCCCCAACTTCAGGGTCTCTATTAGGACGCTTTGTCATCATAAAGCACCTTTCCTGTGTCTTATTTGTTTTCCCCTGTTTATTTTTATCTGCCATGAAATTATCATTACCAAGAGGAGCTATTTTAATGGTCTGACAGAAGTAGGAACATTTTGCTCAGACTGAGGCTCAGCAGAGGCACTGTTCAAGCAAAGTGTTCAGAACACACTTAAGGAAGAATCTTCCCATCAGGATTCCCCAGCACTGACACAGAGGGGGTTTCACTGCAGGATCCCCCGGGGTGCCACAGATCTCTGGCTCCACAGGATAGGAGGGATGCCAAGAGTGCCTGGGGGCTCTGTCCACAGGACAAGTGTCTATTGTGGCTGCTGAATGACACATCTGCCTGCTACAAATAGACTCCTGCAGAGCCCTGCATGCGCTGACAGCTGGCCACCAGCCTGAAGTGACTTCAAAGAGCTGAGCTGGGCCCAAGAGGTCCAACATCCTCTTCCTCTGAGCTTGAACAACACCTGGGCTTAAGCAGCAGCCACCCCCACGAGCTCCTTTTCCTGAAGAGAAATGCTCTGACCTACACATCAGGGGCTCAAAACAAAGCTGTGCCAAGGACATCAAAGTCAACTTCTACTGGCAACTGAACCTTTGAGGAAAGTAGGATATTGCTATGCAGGACATTAGCAATGATTTTAGAATAGCTGTGTTTAAAATAAAAATAACAGCTTCAACAACAGGAAACAAGGAAGGGAAAGACCTGAAACTAAAGTTCTCCAACAGAGACTATGTTACTGCACAGGACTCCAGTAATAAGACCCAATTCCGTAAAACAGCCACCTGAAACAGTAGTTCATCAGGGATTGTTACTGTGTAGTTGAGATGGTCTGAGGTCACCCCTCACATTTACCTCCCCATTTCAGCTCTAGGTAGGGGTGGACTGGGTAGGTGGAGGGATAGGTACCATTCCCTTCAGGTTGCTCTAAATCACCTGGAATGTATTTAATTTCATCATGCCCACAACCAGAAACCATACACTCTCACAAGCTGTGAGAGAAAGCAGATTTGACAAAGATTTATGCAGTGAGTCTGTTAAGAAAGTATACACACCTCTGCTATTTTATAACACACACAGGCATGGATTGTAAATGTTTTGGGGCAAGAATAATTTTCTTATTTTAGATCTGTCCGTAACTATATTCCTTAGTGATTCAAACAGTAGGGAGGCAGACCATGACTGAGGCTCCCAGGGCAAAGACATTAATAAAAGCATAGCACAATGAAGAGCAGAATATTTAGGTTTATAAATGATAGGTCCACAGGAGATGCAAGAGGCTTGTGCAAGCAGGACTCGATGTGAGGAGAGCAGCTTGCATTTGCCCTCACTGTAAATATTCCTTGTGCATGAAAGAGCCCCTGGGCACAAGGGGCAAGAGGACAGGGAGCAGAAGGGAGCTGGCTCTCAGCGTGGTTAGGCTGCTGTTATTCTACAGGACTGCTCTTGATTTATGTGTATCAAAAGCAAGCAGGTCCTTTATCTGAGCTGCCCGCGGCTCAGCTAAAGAGAGGAAGGATCTGTCTCTAGGTTGTTTTACAGAAATCACATCCGTGACTCCCTCTCTCGAAGGCGGCTCGGACCGGGGAGCACCAGCGTGTGAAGTTAATCTAACGAAAGTCAATCTAACGAAAACAGCTGTCTCCGGCAGGATTACCGATTTTCATTGCCTGCGATGCTCTGCAGCTCCCGCGGGAGCCCCGGCCCCCCGGCCCGGCCCGGCACGGCGGCTGCAGAGGGCACCAGAGCGCCGGGCAGGTGCCGCTGCAGCCCGGGCTGCGAGGGGACAAGGGACGGCCCAGCCCCGGCCGCAGCGTCCAGAGAGGGCTGGGCAGCCTTTGGGGAGCCCCCAGCGCTGTTCCGGGGTACCCCGAGCCCTGCCACGGGGAGACCCCAGTGCTGTTACGAAACGCTGCCTCAGCCTCAGGACCATCTGGCATCGCTGCTGCTGCGCTACCAGAGCCGGTGCCGCCGTGCCAGGAGGAGAGCAGGGATTTACAGCCCCGGGGGACCGGCTTCATCTGGGCAGTGGCTGCACGCCAAAACAAGTAGCAGTAAACACATTGGCCCAAACAGCTCAGTTTCTTGCTTAAGTAATTTCCCGGACTGGGAGAAAATGCAGAATTGCACAATGTTCCTGGGTAGCTGTTTTGTCCCTCTTGTGTCACCTCAAGGCACAGGGGATGTCACTGAAAGTTACATAAAATGCTGAGTTTGAGGTGTGACCATATCCTTTAGCTGCTCATAAATGCAGTGAGTCTGTGTCCCTCTCTGGCTCACCGGAGGATGTTCTGCGTGTAATAGGGGGAGAATGGCATAAAAACCATGCCTTGGTTTGGGCAGAAACAGCACTGGTTTAGAGACAAGTCAACTGCAAGCTTTTGCAAGACTTTATGAGACACTGGATGAAGTCCACAGGGAACAGGAAATAAGCACTACTCTATCTTTAACATCAGTGCTCCATGTCTGCAGCCTTCATAGCGAGCTGACATCTGTTCTGAAACTCCTATTACAGCACACAAGTGTTCACACTCCTTTATCCCAGCACCTTTAAACAGCCCCATTCTGTGTGAAAATTGGTGACCGTTTTACTGTGAGTTCCAAGTGGTAAGATTTCAGCCCTGCACATCCCAAATATGTCAATATTTCAAATTTTCACCTGAGTTTAGCACACAAGATCCTTCATTCCCAGTGACAGAAAAGGACTGCATTTTCCCTGTGACTTCATCATCTGCTCTCTTCCTGACATCACTGCAGAACAGTTATCTGAGTAATTCGATAGGCCCTCCAGGGCTGGGTTGTTGGCATTTATTTTTCCCACTTTTAAATCGGTAAGAACTCCATTGTTGCTACAGATAAGCAGCCATTTGGGGTTATCTGAGTGCAAGCTGCAGATAAGAGAGTGTCTCCTGAAGGCTTTTGTTGTCTCTTTTTGCCAGTGGCTTTTTGTTTCTCCTATCTTTATGAATAAGTTCTCTGAGGTTGTTCTGTGTGTGAGGGAAAGTACAGCGATCACTGCTTCCACAAGTGGTTGGGGAATCTGTACTGCCCTTGGGACTCACAGCCTCAATTTGCAAGTCTCCCTTCCATGTGTGAGCTGGCACAACCCTCCCACTGCAGTAACGCAGCCTTTCCCAGAACTCCTGCAGAGAGGGGTGAAGGCTGGGCAGGTTCTTTACTGGCGAAAGCTTCTCTGCTGAAGATGTCTGGGAACCAGGATCCTTCCATGAGGAAAATGGCTCCGGCTCTAAGAGCTCTGGAAAACACTGATTCTTTGAGCTTACAGCAAGATCCATGGGAAGAGAGCCCTTTACCTTCTGTGTGCTGAAGTAAATGGATATGGAGTCTGGGATCTGGCAAAGAAAAAAGGGATTCAATTTCAGTTATAAGAATGAAAGAGTACTGCAAACTGGAGAGAAAGTTTTAGCCAGCCAGCCAGGATTGATCCAGCAGGTTCAGATTCCCAGGATTCAGCCTTGTAGCTGTCACTGCACTTGTGAGTGCCAAAGGCCATTAGAACTCATCACCCGAATCAATCATATCTTCCACCGCCCAGGTCAGGAGGATTTAACGTGTCTAACCACTTGGTTTTTTTTCTCTTTGCCAAATAATTTCAATCACAAAACTGGTATGAAGAGCTGACCTACAAACATTGTTCTCATGGGCAGATAAGCTTCTGTTGGAGTTGCAGCACACTACTCTTCCCTTCATCTCAGTTTTTGCAGCTCTCAAGAACAGCAGGGAGGTGTCCTGACCATCCAGCACACATCTGGAGAGCCCGGGTCAGAGCCTTCTCCTGTGACATCCTGACTGCATTCCTGTTCTTTGCTATCACAGCCTCAGGTAATAATCAGAAGGGAGTGCCCAGTCATGTGAGGGATGAGCCAGTCCAGCCTGTTTCCTCATTTTCAGGGTCAACAGTTTCTTATATCATTCCACACTTACAGAGCATTTCCCAGATGGAACAGCTGCAGTCCACTTTTCAGCTTTGCCAGGAGCCCACAGCTTCAGGCACACACTTTCCTCCCTGCCTTTCCTGGGTCCTGCAGGGCTTTGAACAGCACTCATGTCTAAAGGCGAGTTTAGAGTTTGCCTGCTAGGACCTCTAAAAAGTTCTCTAAAGAGGAGTCATCATGATAAGTTACTCCTAATAAAATAACCAACCTTCTCCAAAACCTTGTGAAAGAGACCGTTAGGTAAGTTCTATCAGCGCCAGTTTACAAGGAGATTGCAAGATCACCCGTGAGACATGCCCAGAGCTACATGTGGCATACAAGGAGGAGGCAGCCAGTTCTGCCTTCCTCTGCTGGTGCCGTGCTGTGCTCTCCAGAGTGTGCTGCCTCCAAATCCAGCCTTTGGCAGCAGAGCCTCATTCTCCTCAGCATCCTCTTTTCTTCGCCTTTTTATATTGTAAATTTTGCTTCTTTAAAACATGCAGGAAGAGGCACCTGAGCTGCACCCGTCTCTGCGGGGCCCATCCTTGTTCCAGGTTACTGCACCACTTAACTAACCCTGCCTTGCATCTTTGTGGGGCTGTCCTAACATATCTATAATAACTTCATCCTAGAAAATAGATACCCTGGGGAAAAAAAATCCAAACCTAGCAGGTGTTTACTATTTCTGCATCTCCTGGTAGTCTTATTATTTCTTCTTGTGGTATCTTTTCAATGTCTCTGCATGTAACTACCTCAATCCACATACCTTAGAAGCACCTATTAAAAGGAAGGGGTTAAATACAAACACTGTGTGCAGCAGATGTGCATCGGGATGACTTTGCTCTGTGTTACCCCTCTCCATTATTCACAAGCTCCTACCAGTCTGCTCCCAGCAGGGATGCCGTATGTGGGATTAAAGGACAAAAGGAAACAAGAACCAAAGTCAGGTTTCCCTGGCAGCACAGTTTATGTGCTTTCCTAATGTGCTGCTTTATCTGTCTAACAGAACAGCAAGAGCTGCTGCAGAAGAGAAACATAAATTATACTTTAATTAGGCAGGTTTTGGCTGCTTTTCTTGTGTCCCCAGTGAGGCAAGGCTGTGTCATTCTAACTCCATCCATTTAGGAAAAACCCCACATACACTTAGAACCCTAGACCCTTGGGAATATTCCATAAGGCACAAAAGCCCCTAGCACACCCAGCACACTGCAGTCCATGTGGGGATTTTTCACTTGCCCAAGGTGCAGCCCTCTGTGTTCTTTTCTCAGCTCAGCTGCTAATGCATAACTTTACTTTTCCTTTGCCTCTGTAATTCCCAATTGGTTCTCTGGGAGCAAAGCTACTCTGTTTGGGAATGTCAGATTGTGCTGACTGCAAGAGCCTGGATAACCTGACTGAGGAAACAAGCAAGCTCCAAACAAAGCATTTCTAATGGGAAAGACATTGCTGAGAACCTTTCTTTGGTGTCTAATCAGCAATGAGTTCACGCTACAGCTTGGCACTTCCATCATAAGATTATTTTCCCCAGTCAGGTAGGGATTTAACTATCACTAATACCTTTACCCTTCTATGACATTTGTTTGAAATAAATAAATACTTTATTAGGGAGTCACACAAGCTGCCTGGATGTACCCAGTATTTTCCTACAGGCGGGCAGCACAGCATGGGGAGCAGAACTCAGTGTGCCCCAGCTCTGCACTGGGAGCACAACCCACCCCTACCCGCATGCCTCACGCACCGAGACACTCACTGGTTTGGACTGGGAGCTGTCTGTGGAATGACTAATGCAACCAGAAGCCAATCTGGATTAGTCCCTCTACACATCACTGCATGGAAAAAGAAGCGCATTAAGCTTGGCCTGCTAAAAGCTGGGTCGAAATGCTTTGACCACATCACAGTAACAACAGTTAACAAGGCAAAATGTCTCCTGTCAGAGGCTATTCCCAGCCTTCCCTCACTGCTCACTAAGCAAAGCAGCCGGTTTGTTTTCCTAGCACAAGCTGACCTTCTGTGCAGCCAATATCTAAAACACATTGTCTGAGGAGAGGGAGCTGACAGCACTGAATGATGCAATTCTGCGAGCGCACCCGAGCGTTAGCAATGCCGGCTGCAGCCGTCCTGCTGAGCTGGGAGGGTCGGGGCACTGGCACCGGCACCGGCACGTTTGGGGTGGGAATTCTTTGCAGATGGCTGTGTCTGCTGGGCAGAGGGTTGCAGGCAAACTCCACTGGATACTCCCAACAGCTCTCCCCTGTGGCAGAGGGGAGATGTGAGCACAAAGGCACCTGCAGTCCCCAACAGCTGGTGACGGTGCAACTTTCCCAGTTTGAAGGATACCAGAGGGGTCAGGATGCAGAGGAAGTACAGGGAGCATTGGCTGAGCTAAAATTCCCAGCCTTGCAGCACAGGTGAACAGCACGTTATTTTGAAGACATCTAGGACAGCCAACAACTGCTGAAATTCAATAGACATCTCATTTTTTAACAGAAATGCAGAATGGAAAAGGACCACATGGGTTCTTTCATAGCCTGAACATCTACATAAAATTATTAGCAACTCTTAACATCCTGATTATCCTTCATGAAAACACTTGGATGCTTGTGGGTTTGATATTTCTGTTTTCCTATTCTAAATGTGAATTCTTTGGGGTAAATTACAGTGTCTATGGTTTGAGGAGAGATGTTTTGTTTCATGTTTTGGTAAAAGACAGGCAATACAATTGAGCAAGGTTCTTGATTTTGGAGGAGTTTGCACAGGGGGTTCATGGATAGATGGGAGCTGGAGGCATTCTATCAAATAGTTCTGACCACAGTCTCATCAAAGGAGCACGACATCAAGCATTTAAGTCCAGTATTCTAAGTTCTGACTTCACTAAGCTCAATGAATATGTGGAGTAACTCCACTAAAGCAACGGATTCATGTTTTATTATGCCCATTGTAATGGGCAAAATCTGACCTTTTGAAAAGTGTTCTGGGAAGCACAGATGTGGATCACATCTACCCCTTTCATCTTCTAAGTTTAATTCCTAAGCGCTCTCTATGGTTTAAATAGACATCAGACAGAGGAAGCATTCTCATCTCTGGTTCACGGGGGAGGCAGGCAGAGGAGGTGATTTGCCCATGGCTATACTTTCTAAAAGAGCCAGGAACTGAACCAGACTGGTCCGGTCTCAATGTCTCAACCACAGGGTCACCATTCCCTGACATGAAATTGTTTCCAAAATCATGCATTAAAGTATGGATATGGACTTGAAATCAACTCTGTGCTTATGCAACATTCTGAACACTTTCCTGCACTGAGCCTTCTGTCCTTATTATGATCAAGCACTCAGGTCTCGTCAGGCAATACTCCCCCTCAGAACCAGTGGGACCTGGACCCTGTGCATGGCAGAAGGAGCAGCCAGGGCCAGCTGCCTACTCCTCAGCTGCTGAATTCTCCCATTTGCACTCACAGCAGGAGTAAAACGTACAAGCTGCTGGATCAGAGAAAACTAAACTCAAGTATGAGGGGAAAGTGGTAAGGGTTTACTTTGTCCCTTCCTGTCCATTTATCTGCCATGAATGCAGAGGGTTTCCTATTTGGTGCTGTGGGGTAAGAGCCAGAATTTTCAGAACTTTGGCTCAGCTCCTGCCAGCATTCATGTTCTCTTATCTCGCTTCCGGTGCAAACTATTTCCAGAGATGGTGTTATTGAGAAAGTCAATGGCTGTGATGGAAACTGAGGAAGAAGAGTGAGCAGAAAATCAGGAGACTGAATTCAAACGCTGACAAGAACCGGCCAAGACCATTCTCTCCCCAGACACTCAGGAAGATCAGAGTGTGCACTTGTGCAGAACTGGGGCAGCTGAGCCCTACCATGCTGGCAGCTACTGCCAGAAATAGGGTAGTGAGACAGGCTGTGCTTTCTAGCATTTTCTGTCTAAGGAGTCATGACACCACGTTTAGGAATATCATACATTATAACCCCAGAACCCAAATGGAGAGTATTTCTACCACGGTATGCTTTCAATATGAGAAACTTGAGTCAACAGTTAATGTAAAAATTATGCCCATTGGATTTTATAAAGACTTTTACTGTGTTTGGGTAGACTGCAGAGAATGTGGCTCACTATTTTCTCTGGCATGATCAGGAAAAGGTTTATCTGCTTGTGCATTTGTTCTTGGTGAGTAGTTCAGGCAGCATCTGTCTCCTGTGTGAGAAGTCAAGCACATGCATGAAGCCCTGGCTCTTTACACTGCCTGAGCCTCCATTTAAAGGAAGCTTTGCACAGTCCTGCACAGAAAGTTTGGGCAGCCATTCTACTCCTCACACTCACGCTATGTACGCTATTAGCTGGTTAATTACTGGGTACACTAAATAGCTTATATATTGTATGGGTGCCATAATCCACAGCCTGAACTGTACGCAGAGTTCAAGCAGGGATTAGGACAGTACATGCCCTTAAAGGTGAGGTGACTTACAAGAGAAGAAAATAAGTATGTGTTTGCTGAGAACCAAGGTGTACAGAAACAGACTAAAGGTATTCTAAGGACATTTCTTTTTATGTCTCATTCACCTGACAAACTCCTTTTGGATGAAAATAATTTACTATTTATAACATACCATCAAGTGAAGACTCCTGGTACAAATGTCTAGTGACTGTCTACACCCTAATGGGATGGGAGCAGCATTCTGTGAATAGGAACAGGACCTTGCTGGCATCTCTTCATGCCACCACAGTCAAGGCAACAAAAAATTTGCAGCTCTCAAGAGCTCACAAATCAAGACACAAACCTCCTTTATGTCATGAATTTGGCCTACAAGTTGTCACAGAATAAAAGGGGTATTTTCTTTTTCTTTGACTTCAGAGCTAAGAGTGCAGATTCTTCCTGCTGCTTTTGTTTTCATTGTAGTCTGACTTGCCCTCTCCCTCCAGGCTTTGTTTTAAAATACTGCAATTGTCCAGTGGATGCTCTGTCACAGTTTCTCTGTGCCCTTCATTATTTTCCTCCTAAACTTGAATCTCAAGCCATTGGCTACCTTGAGACCTGACCCAGTTTTACACAGCATGGCACACAGAACCCTTGTTCCCCGGGACTGATGCTGAACAGGGCTCTGCCCACAGCTTGTCTTGCAGCTGTGGTCTCTGGAACACGGAATGAAAGGAAAGGGTTAAGTTTTTTAGCTAGTTCTGAAAAACAGGGTGCCACTGTGAGGCAGAATCAAAATGAGAATGAATCCAGACTGCAGTTCTTTAGGATACACAATATTTTCTACAGATCTCATTTTGCATCTTCCCTTCAAAATCCCACTCTGTCTTTACCATGTATTACAAGTATTATACTGTTCTACAGAATTCTCACTAAGCATAATTAAGTAGTGTCATGAAATCTAGATCAGAAACCAAGATTCTCCCTTTAAAAACGTTTCTCTCCTAAACAACTTAGCACTACTGTAATCACTGTGAACAAAGAAAAACTGCCAGACCCTAATCAGCACGCAGCAGGGATGGGTCATGGACACATTTATCTTTTGTCTCACAAACCTCCCCTGGATAAAGGAAATGCCCTAATACTCAAGGCATCTTGGACACCAGATGGCTGATTATTAGACATTTTATGAAGAGGAAGGAAGTAAAGAGAAACAGCCTGAATTTTCATGGTACTGTAGGGATAGGGGAAAGGAAGGCGGAACAAGGACTTAATCCAAAACTTACTGACTGGAAAGACACTGATTTCAAAGGACTTTGAATCAGAAGGAACAAAAGATCTGTGCTTGCTTTTCCTTCTGCAGATCAATTCTCAACTCATCAAGAGCGAGAATGATTGATAATCAAATAAAATATCCTTTCTATTACCATCACTCAAAGGACTTAGGCACCAGCCATTTTTTCGCAGGGGACAGGTTTAAGTTTCTAAATATTCTTCATAATGTTGCAAGCTTTCTTTAGACTATCTGCAGGGTTTTCACAGACCTGGTTTCCAAGAGCCTGACTGAGTAGAGTAGGAGCAGGCTGTGAGGCCAGGAGGAACAGCAGAACAAACAGGCAGCTGCATGCAGAATTCCACCTCCAGTGAAGGAATGCCACAGGCAATGCCCATCAGATGCATCAGGGCAGTCCCTCCACTCAGATCATTTGGCCCAGCCTCTTTTACAGTGTCTCAATGTTTAGAAACCTGTAGAGATCAGCTCCTTCCATTTAATCCATGGCAGAGTTCTTGCAGCTCTTCTAAAACAGAGCTGTCAGTGCACGCAGGCTCTCCCCAGGGACCACTACATAACTGAGAGCTACAAGACACGCACCAGAATGCTTCAGAGAAAGAGATTTCCTGGATGCTTCACAAGTGGAAGATGGTAATAGCTCCTCCCAGGTCCCACCATGCACAGCAGAGGGACACAGCTACATCAAATGCGCAGATGGATCTTGGGAAGAATGCGGATATTGGATCTAGCGGTCTTTGTGGTGCTGCTCCTCCCATGGAAAGGGATGTGGATTATCCAGCAGGCCCTGTTGATCCCAGGTCAGCCTTCTTGCTAGGTATGTAATGAGAGACATAATGTACTGCTTGAGAAATGACTGTGGTCACCCCACTTGTGAGGCACTGCACACACACATGTGGAGGAAGGGTTGCAGAACTGGAAAGGAGGCCTCTCACAGAACAGGTCAAGAGCTGGTGGTAAAATCTCCACACAGAAGTGGCTGCATCAGAAGAAGTTTGGTTTGGCTTTTTTTTTTTCCTTTTGCCAGGAAAACAGGCATTGATTCAGAGTTGCTGACAGGCGTAGGGCACACGGGTGGGAGGAGTTCTCATTTTGCTAATCAACATAGCTCTGGCAACAACACTGGCAAAGGCCGAGCGCAGGACAAGCCTCACGCAGGGCGTGCACAGCAGAGTCTGGACCCGGGGCCTTTCCAAAGGGCTGTCACATCAAACGGATCCGAGGCACGGGAATAATGGCAGCACACGATTAACCCGCCCAGCTCCTCTCCTTTATTTAAACACCAAGAAAGGGCTCCGGGGAATGAAGCTAATAGCCGTGTGGAGTCCCAGCTCCAGAAACATAATGATGGACCTGGAGCCTTTTCTCACCCAGATGAAAGAGGGGCTGTTGTGCTGCAGTTCACAGCGTGCTAATGACAAACAACTAAAACCTTCAGCCTGTTTCAGACTCAGGCCTGTAATCTCCTTATGCAATACGCTTGACAAAGCTCTCTTGTGGAATATGAGCCTGCTTTTTCCAACACAGTATATACCCCCTCCCTCACCAGACTGCGCGCTACTGGACTTGATGAATTTAATTATTTATTAATTATTTTTACTCTGATAGCGTTTAACAAAATAAACTGGTTATTTTGCTGCAAATAAAACAAACATCAGGAAGCTCTGTTTGCAGGCATATGCCTGTCTGAGGGGAAGAGCAGCAGCTCACCTGCTGCAGTGTTCTGAAAGGTAAAGCTGCCTAATTATTTTTTATTATCCCCGTGATGTTTTGTTAACCAAATATTTGTCTTTTTGCCTCACACACATATCCAATGCCAATATACAAATTGCACAAGGGGATTATGCCAGCATGAGTCAATCTAGGGTGTGTTTATCCTTGGAGAGACATAAGCCTCTGTTTCTAAAGGCGGGTGTTTCTTATCCTTGTTAGACCTATGAATATCTTTTGCCAACAAAATTTGTCACTTTTCACTGTTGGTACGTCTGCTGCTAGAACAAACCCCACGGGCTGGCAGGGCTCCAAGTGGGGTGGGGGCTAAGGCCTCTGGGACTGTCATTATTGAGTATTTATATTACAGCAGAGCTTAGAGGCTTCTCGCTGGGATTCAGGCATTGCCGTGCAAGCAGAGAGTAAAAGACTCTTCCTGCCCCAAACAGTTTATAGTCTAAACAGAAGTGACTGGTGATAAATAGCAGACAAAAAGGCAGCACTATTGCACCACAGCTAATGCTAAAGAAAGACTGCAAAACCCATGAGATTACTCTAAAAATAAATGCTGAGGGTTTTATTTGTTTTATAGACAACTAAAATTCTTATGTTCTTAAAGCTAGAAAGTTTCTGGTTGCTGTAACAGCTGCAATTCTTGTTTACTCACGTGACTCCAGAAGGTAAGATGAACACATCACTCCAGTCCTCCTCCTCTCAGTCCCATCTCAAAGTTCCTTTCTGTTGAAGGGGAAGTGAGCGGGCAGCTGGTGGTGCTTCATTGCCAGCTGGGGTTAAACCACGACACCTGGCCACAGAAAACACTGAGTGAAGCTACACAGCAGTTTCTTGTGCCCTCCACTTCTGGGGCAGAAATTCTCTTAAGATTGCCCAAGCACAACTGTTTTCCCCACCCATGGAAATTGTTTTTAAGAACAAGAGTAGTGTTTAATTTTCACATCTCTTCCTCCATTATTGTCAGCACACAGTTCAGTTTCCTGTATCTATCCCTGACTCACTGGGATCCACCACTGCCAAACCTGCGGATTTGCTGATCCATCCCTTGCATTTGACTGTGCCATTTGACACAGACAGCTGAGCAGGAAAAAGTCCGTGGAAGAAGTGGACCTACACTAAAATTTTTCTTAAAGGTGCAGGTCATATCTTACACTTGTGTGAACTGGTTTGGCTCAGTTGCAGGCAATGGAGAGATCTAAACTGGGGAATGGTGAGGATTTGTTCCGGGAACACCATCTCACCATCCTCACTTGCTCTGTATATCCTAACACGAATATCCAGCAGCATGTTTAAAAATAGGACTTAAGTTTCTCAGCTTCCCGGCAGAGGAGCATGCCAGAGCTACTGTGTATTCCTGTGCTGTGCCGGGGAGAGGAATACTCCTATGGCTGTGTAGGAGGAAGCCTTTGAGGGGAAAATCACCGATAATAAAGGCCTCTTTTATCTGAAATACCTAACATTTCAGCTCTTCAAATCCCAACACAGCATTTTCTTAAAACAGGTCTCTATTATGTGTTAAACACATCAAATAGAGTAATTCAGTCTCATCATCTAAATTCAGTGTTGTGATAGCTGAATGAAATTGGGGCAAGCTAGCTAAAAAGGTAATAGAGGCTTTTCATACAGGCAGCATGTGAAATGCATCAGTGCTTTTCTTTCTTCAGGAATAGAAAAAAAGGTATTTTTTTCCCCAGTGAGCTTATGTTACTTTGTCCAAGACCATGGCCATAGTCTGCAGGCCAGGACTTCCAGGGGCACTTAGCAAGGTTAGGGCTTTATTGGGGTAGCTAGAACCTGATCTGTGTGGGTAAGAGAGATGGGGGGCAGCAGGGAAGAGAAATCCCCTCAATCCTTAGGCCAGTGGCTTAACCAAGGACTTAGCAGTTTTCTTTGATCCAGTTCAGGCATTCCACACTTTATGGTTGTTTTCAAAACTACTGTTTCTTAACACAGTGGCAAAAAAGGCCCCTGTACAATTCACATTGGAATGAAGTTGACAGCGTGGGTATGGTTCACTCAATTCAAGAAAAAAAGCAGTTGTTTTCCTCTAGAGAATGCAGTTCTTATGTCCACCCCACATAAACTGTACATTAAAAGAAAAACCCTAACAAGTGCATCGATAAATGTGTAAAGTACAACACGAAACATGTCACTTCCAGAAAATCTCTGGGAAAACAGTACATTCAGTGTGTTCTCACGTCCTTCTAGCATGGCCCAGCCATGGTATTTCTCTTTTCAAACCCTCTGATAAGCAGTGCTTTCACCCCCTCTCCTTATAGACAGGGAGCTGTGGTTCCAGACAACTTGACCTACCAGGACTGCACACAAAGGCTGCGGTGGAGCAGCAGCCTGAGCTCCTGGGAAGGCGCCAGCCCCGCAACCTGCGAGGCAGCAGCGATGCTGAGCAGGGATGGACGCACAGGCACTGTTTAGTCAGCACATTTTTCCCGCAGGCCCAAGGGCAGCCCTGTGTGCTGGGACTGGAATGCTGCCCACGGATGGCAGCCGGGTAATGAGGCCGGCACTCCCAGCACACAAACACTGCAGGGAATGCCAAGTATCTTGTGATGCACGGCTCACAATTTTCCTAGGTTGCTTTCTTATGCAACGCACTCGGCCTCTTGTCTATAAGCAAATGCATATTCCCGGGTGGGGATGCAGAGAATGTCTACAAGAACAGTATCTTGTGAATAACATTCCCGAGTTCCACAGTCACATGTATTTGAGGATTTCAACCTGTCAGAGTTCTAGAAACTAAAATTTCCAGTGCTAAACTTCCAGTGCTCCTGAGAGCAGACAGGGTAGATAAAGCCTTTTTCACAAGGTCAGAAATATGGAGGTAATAAGCAAAGTTACTTTCCCAAAACCACAGGACTCATCAGATGGCAAACTAATTAAACCCTAATCCAGCAAAGCCCTTACTGCGTATGAAATTTACAGCATGTGAATAATGACAATGAAATCAAATACTTAACCTGACCCACATTCTTAAGAAAATTACTAAACAGCATATGCCACGCTACTTGATGGAAATCCACACAAACTAACGTGGATACCAGTATTTATCTAAGCATGAGAAAAACAGTTCAGTGTCAGCTGCTCTGCCCTGCTCCACTACCTCATGTCCTAAATTCATAGCTTGATGTGGGTTTTTTTTTGTTGGGTTTTTTGGTTTTTGTGTTTTTTGTTTTTTTTTTTTTTCTGGAATCCCCCTTCTGTATTGCCACACATGGCTCAGATGTCATTTAAGCTTTTAAAACCTGGTATCAATTTAGTGCAAATTAAGGAGGCTGTCTTCTTCTGTCAGCAATGTACAACCTAAGTGCCTCTCTGGATCCCTCATGTCAGATGAACAGTCCCAATTCTAATAACTGGGAGATGAGTGGTTCCTGCACTGACAGCTCAGCTCTGTATGAGTCCATCAGAAAGGCTGGCTATGAAACCAAATGTAATGCAGTTACCTGGACTATTTTTCTCACATCTCCACTGTGAAAGCTGAAACCACAGCGATTCCACAAGGCCATCATAAAGTGCCCTCCTACTCCTGATATGGATGAACCCACACACCTATTGCACTCAAAGCTTATATTCACTAAAATATGCTTATCATAATGCCCGCTCACACCTGCTCTGGGCTGGGCAGGTCCTGCTTTCTCCAGGGGCACGGAGCGGAGCCGCCAGCGGGTTCCTGGGGTGAGCTGCAAGCCCTGACATACCTGAGGGGAGGCTGCCGGGGCGGCCAGGGGCTGAGGCGGGCGCGGAGAGGGGAGAGGGAGGCAGCGAGGCGGGAACTGAGGAGCCGCGGCGGGCACTGAGGGGTGAGGCGGGAAATGAGGGGTGAGGGACACGCTGAGGGGAGCGCCCCGGGGCCGCGGCGGGCACTGAGGGGCGAGGCGGGAAATGAGGGGTGAGGGACACGCTGAGGGGAGCGCCCCGGGGCCGCGGCGGGCACTGAGGGCGGTGGCGGGGGCGGAGCGGGCGCGCTCGCGGAGCCCGGCGGCC
>VZRQ01003545.1:155082-200994 GCA_013397975.1 Machaerirhynchus nigripectus | reverse complement strand
CAGCGGGCTTGGTGCTCCCGGCGCGGCGCGGGGCCCCCTGCCATGGAAGCCGCGGAGCGGAGCGCGGTGCCGGCGGAGCGCGGACAGGTGCGGGGCAGCCCTGCGGGTGCCCCGGGCTGTCGGGCGGGTGCGCGGGAGCTCCGTGAGGCCGTGCTCGGCCGCCCTGCCGCGCCCTGGGGCCTGTGCCGGGCTCCCGTGTCCCTGTGGAACGGGATGCGATGTGAGGCGCGGAGCAGAGGTGACTCGAGGCTCCCTGGCAGGAGGTGTGTCCCCACACCGCCGTCCTGGCGAGCTGGGAAGAGTCCCCTTTGCCTCCGGTCCTTGGTGTTTGCTCCTGATGGCTCCTGCCCTCTGCTCCAGGCCTGTTTCTCTATCCCTGGCTCAGTTTCACTGATCTAATCTGATCCTCCTTGTCCCTCTGTTGTTGTGGCTCAAACAGCATCATGGACCGGGCTGGAGAGATGTTTTGCTGTTTAGAAAGATTGTATGAAATTCTTCAAGCACAGAACATGCGCTGTTGTGTTGCTCTCAAAGAAGCGCTGAATCTGTACAAAAGTCTGCATAAGTACTTAAAAAGGCAAAGTAGATGTATTTTTCCTTAGTTCATTTGACCTTTAGATACTTAAATAACATTTCCTTTTACCTTCTGTGCAGGTAGTTTTGCTCTAAGCAAACAATCCCCTCCTGTCCCCTTCTTTGATTCAAGTTTGATGTAAACACTAATGCTCCTCTTCTCTGCCTGGTGCTGGAGACCATGGAGCTGGATAGAGCACTGGGCTTTTTTTCAGAAGAAAGATCATCACAACACTGTAACTGTAATAAACCTACATGCTGAAAAATCCATCACATGAGAAATGAAGGTTGGGAAGAAAACTGTGAAACAATAGGTCATAGGTAGCTTTTGGCATAACCTCGTGGAAATCTATCATTCTTCCTTTATTCTTCCTCTGACATTTTTTGTGGTTTTGTTTGGTTGGTTGGTTTGTTTTGTGGGGTGTTTTGTTTTGGTTGGTTCTTTTCTTCCCCCCAAATTTATAGCGCTGTTCTTCCTCCTGTCACCTCCAAATAGCATTCAAAAGGCTATTCTCTGTGAAACAATATTTGTATAGCCTTTTGGCAGTCCTACTGACGGCCTTTTTGATGCCCAAACAATGTCAATCAGCATCATTTCAGAAAATGATCATCACTATTTTGCTAGTGGACCTGTTCTAAAAGAAAACATTTATTCACATTGAGGCTCTTCTTAAAGCAACAAAAGCTGTTTCTAGTGATAGTTCTTGAGTGTATGCATGCAATCCTCCTCAGCATTTATCTGTTTTAACAAATGGGTGCCACATTCACTGATGATCATAAAATTTATGATCAGAAGAAAATCTCTTTGATGTACAGTCCAGAATGTGATTTCTCTGGGAGTTCAACCAAGTGCTGGATCTCTGCCCACATGTGGAGCTGTGGGCATGGGTGCAGACTCCGTGTTCTTTGCACTGTTCAGTTGCATGTACCAAAATACATGTCAGGCATAGCCTGAGTCTTGTGCTTGACTGTGCCAGGCTGCGGTCACAGAGCCAGACTGCAGGAGCTTAGGGTCTGTGTTTGCTTCCCCAAGCTGCCATTGCTCGCGGTGCACCCTAGGGAGGTGGGCCCAGAGCTGTCTCAGGTACCAGGTGGAGTTCCCGTGCCCTGATTCCCATGCCAGCAGTGCCACTGTGGCCATGTGCCTCTGCCTGTGGGGTCGTGTCAGCACAGACACGAGCTCTGGTACTTCAGGGAGCCAGGTACTGCTGGGTGGACTGCGTAGGCAGCTCCTGAAGAGTCCAGAGCAGAGCTGGAAGCTCAGAGATCTCCAGGGCCTGCTGTGCTTCCCTGGTGGCCTGAACGAGTCACCAAATGGCTCTGTGGGTTGTGATTAGTGGCTACTGGTGGTGCAGTGCTGTGAGCCACATCTGTACTGTACAACTGTCCTGAACTGCGAGCTCATCTAGGCTGGGGCTGAACCCTCACAGGGCTTTTCTTCTGTGCAAAGACTGCAGAGGAAAAAGAATTATGAAAGCTTAGTACCATTAGTATAACTAGTAAACTGTGTAGTGAAGCTACAGGACAGACAGCAGTGCATGCTCGTGGCTGTTTCTGATCCCGAGGTCAGCACAGCCCTGAAGTTCTGAAAGTAGTTGTAAGGTGAATGGAATCCACAGCCTAACACAGCAGTGCAAACTCACCTAAATGCTTGTGTTATTTTTCACATAGACACACTGGTGGTCCTTTCGGTAGGGCTTCCCTCTGTGCCTCAGGTGGCTGTCATGTATGGCACATGATTCATCATGTGTGTGTTGCCAGGTCAAGAACACCAACCTAACCAAGGGCACTTGGGCTCATGCTTAGCTCCCTCCCCGTTTACTGCAATGCTTTGAGTCCTTCCTCATTCCTCTTGCTTGTAAGGTGTTCTCAAAATAAAGCACATGGTAGATAAGGATTTCAAACTGGACCTTGGCAGGTACAGATAAGCACTCACAGTGGCTCAGAAGAGTGCAGGGAGAACTGAGATACAGGAAGGAGGGGAAAGAAAGGGCTGTGGGAATTGCTTGCAAACGATGTGTTGAGTGTAATGAGTTATGTGAGCTGACCCCGTTTCACATGTTGGAAGGCCATTTCTTAGAAGGGCAGGGAGTTTCCCTGTAGTGGAAAGTAGGTTCTGTTAGTCTGGTTATTAGCAGACGGGGTTCTTTGATGCCACAAGGTCTGCTCTGGGTTTTTTTAAGTTTTATATGTTCTGCCTGATAAGTGCTTGAGTGTTTTTCTTTTTACCTAGTGCTGGTCTGTGCTTCCAGTTCTGTCCTAGCAGGTTTACTCACTTCTCAAGTTGACTACAAAACTGAAATGGAAAATAATGGTAATTTTAACCTATATGTAAGAGACCAAAAAATGTCGTGCCATGTAGTGAGCATCCAGTGTTGTTCCAAGCATCCTTGGAAGGAAATAGCTCTGTCAGTCTTTGCCTCTGTCCTTACATTAATCCCTTGTATGACTCAAACTGGTTTTGCAAAGTTAGAAGCATATTATTTTTAGCTGTATTTCTTTGTGAAAGCAGTATCTTTCTGGATTCATTTCCCTGGCTGGGAAACTGCTGGTGGGACTAGACATCTGTAGTGAAGCACATCCAACTTCCAACCACAGCTCAACCTGGTCTGTTGGAGGTGAGAAGGAGAACACAGTTGCAGGTGCTGGCAGCAGGAAAGGTTCCTGTGGTTTCTCAGCTGGAAACAGCTGGTTTGGTGAGCTGTGGGAATCCCCAGACTATGTGGGGCACCTTCCCCCAGCCCCCCCACTTTTGACTGCAGCAAAGGTGAGGCAGGAAGGCTGAACTGCGAGACCTAGAGTGGATTTAGACTGCAGATGTATTTTCTTTCTAGCTGTGTTCTTGCCTCAGAAGAGCTGACTACAGTGGCTCTGGCAGTGCAGCTGCCTCTAGACTAGTTATGGTGGGAGTGTCGGGGTGAGGCAGTAGCACACAATCTGAGTTCTGCATGCTCTTTGGGAAAACTGTCCTCCTGGCTCTCTGGCCAGACTAGATCCGTGATAGAGACACTCCTGGCCCTGTGTGCAAAGATCAGTTTGGCTTCTTCCTTGGGAATGTCTTCTGTTCAGCACCTTCAGCAAACAGCACTAGATCAGAAAGTCTGACTCCAGTTGTGTCACAAATAAGTCAGTCTACTCTCCACAACTCAGTCGTTCACAGTGGCTGAATGGTACCTGTGGATTAAATATGTTTGAACTTGCTTTGGCATTATCTCAATTCATTTGGCAATTTGTCTAGAAAAGGCTTATCTTACCAAGCAATGTCTGAGCAGAAACAAACACTTTGAAAATGGGGGGAGGCATGAGAGGAGGGGAAGAGGGATTGTAATAGTCCACACTTGCAGATTGGAAGTTGGACACGTGGTATGCATAAGGGAAGGACAACTGTGTTTGTAAATTGGAAGTAGTGGGAATAGTGAATTTTTCAGGCCAAACTGCAACCTGTAGCCACATGTTTATGAGCTTTGTTCAGCTGAAAAGACTTCCTTTCCCAGCAGGTCTTATGTAAGAGAAGAAGAAAGTCTCTTACTTCATCTTACTTTTTGCATATATGCAACACATTTGTTTTTCTTAAAGTGTCTTGTGTTTTTGTAGGACTCTTTTCTTAAATTTGTGCACTTCTTGTACAAGATAGTCTTCAAGAGAGATTCTATTTGACTTGGAAGGAGGGAAGACTATATATTATTATCTAGTTTGCAGACATCATCTTTCCTTTGTGACACTTAGGATCAGAATTTCCACATCATAATGGAATTTAGCACATCTCTTACCACTGATTTTATATAAGTGTTGACACAAAAACTCAGCAGCAGTGTTTTCACTTACCTGGAGTTCCCAGGACAAGCTCTGGTGAGCAGGTTATCATCAATATGAAGGTAGAACAAGGGACTCTTCACTTTTCTGTCAAGCTCTTGCCTTGGGTTGGGTTCCATGATGCACTGACTAGGAAGCAAGAAATGAAATGTGAGAGTAAGGCTCTGTGCTGTCTTTGTCTTCCTGAGGCTGCCTGTGTGGTCGCTGGATTCTGGTAACACAGCACGATTCCTGCTCATCCTCCTGCAGCCAGCTTGGAGACCCTCCCAGCCCCGGAGCTGCAGTGCGGGAGCTCAGCAGAGCCCGGCTGGGAGCTCTGACCGTCCGTGCCTGCACACAGCGACAGGAACGCACAGCCTGCAGTGCCACACGAGCCTCAGTCTCTGCACACGACTTCTGACCTTTGTTGCGTGCACAGAACTGATCTAATCAGGGAAGTAGCCAAACTGAGCCCCAGCTGTGTCCAGCTGACCTCCTGGTTGTGACCAAGCTTGCCCAGACCCCACCTGCGCAGAACTCGGGCTGCTACTCCAGTTTGAATGCTGTGAACTGCATTTTACCCAAGGAAAGCCCCGCTTGGTGTTCCAGCTGCACGCTAGAGACAGATGTACAGCTATGAGTCAGCATGGGGTACACAATTTTATCACCTGGTTTGGTCATAAATAGGAACACTTAACAAAGAAGTCATGTGACATACCAAATTATTTAGGGAATAGTTTTGCTTACAATGATATTTCCAACTGAGACAGTGTAGTCTGTCAGATGCTTGAGGGATAAACCCTCACCTTTCCTTTAAGGTTAATATTTCTTACCCTTATTTTCAGGTTAGATTTTTTTTTTAATAAAAGGAAAGTGGTACTGAAAGCAAGCCTGGCTATCTCCCACTGTTTGGGGGCTTGGAGAATATATTGGCTGGATTACTGCTGTGGTGAAAGGCAGAGAGTGATGTATGGATGATCCTGACTCAGCCAGCTCTCAGACTTCCCTCCCTGCTCATTTCTCACTCCTGTGGAGCAATCCCGCACAGTCGACACTACCAGCAGCACGGAGTTCCACAGGAGGTGAATTTGGGGGACAGAGGTTCTCTGAATCTGGAAACACACCTGCTCCAAAAGAAACAGGGAGTTCTTCCAACACATGACCTGTGAGCAGTTGTGCATGGAAGTGTCATGGGCTTCTTGCTGCTTCTTGGTGGGAGTCTGCACCTAGTCAGACTAGCACGTGATTAGGAAACAATTTGGCATTCTGGCTTAGCTTTTCCTGCAGCCAGTCCTCATTGGCATAGCCCCCAGAATCTAGGACAGGATCAGTCCCCAGTTAAACTTGATAAACTCTGCCTTGCTTGTAAGGTGAGAGGACAACTGGGAAGCACCAAAGTTTACAGGTAGTCAGAGAGGCTTTTTGCCTTAAGCCAGAGCTGCACAGCACTCCTGTGCCACCTCTGGATCCCAGAGGCATATCCCAGCCAGCCCTGCTCCCACTGCACAGCTCCAAGGACATGAGGTAATCACTGCTGCAGCTGTGGTGTTCACTTGCACCTGTGCTAGGTGACAGTCACCTGTTCTGTGGCTCGGCTCCCTGTCCTAGTTGTAAACCTGCTTTTTGCACGACCTGTTTAAAATGAACCCTGGAACATTCCTGAGGTGGAAACTCAAACCTCAGCTTAGGCCCTGCTCTTGGGGCCTGAGGGAATCACAGCTCAGGCTGATCACAGGTGTCTGGTGTTCATCCTGCTCTACGTGCAGCACAGAGGGCTGAAGTCTGAGCTCTTGGGGTTGGAGGTAGATGGAAGATCCAAATCTCAGTGGACTTACACACCTGAGCTCAAGGCTGTTCAAAATCTGTCTTTAAAGATAAAATATAGTTGTCATTTCTGTATGTATTCCAAAGTGAGCAGAGGCCAGGTCTCTCATTCCTTTTCTGCCTAGTGACAACATCCAGTTGGTTCTGTGTGCATCTTTGGGAAGCAGGGAAGGATCACAGGACACTTAAGCAGCAGAGTAAGGAATCACGCTTTGGTTGGGGCTACAGAGTGCCCCTGATAGGATGATTAGTAGTTATCCCACATGGAAGAGCTCTAATAGCTGTGAGCTCCTCTTTAGAGCAGTAATTAACGTGGCACTGAGGAATGCTGCTGGGATGCAGCAGATCCAGGCTCTGATCTGGTCTGATCTGATGCTGCCAGAACAGGTCATTGACCCCAGTGTTCAGCACGAAGCCAGGAGCCTTGGGGCTGGGGCCTTGGAAACCTTCAGAAGCCTTCTGCAATGAGTTTAGCACCCTCCTGCCCAGTTCTGCCCTCCTTACGTTCTTCTAAAACGTGGGTTTGTTGATTTATCAAACAACTTTCACTTCTGTTTGAAGCAATCTAAATTTGGAAAGGAAGTCTTGAGCTCCTTATTGTTGCTGTGTATAGGTTATTGTTGAGGCCTGCAGGTTCCAGTGTGAGGTTTTATTTTTAGTTATTAATGATGTTGAATAAACTGAAGAGAAGAAATAATTAGTAGGTTTTACAGACTGAGAACTACTGATTGATTTTTGGCCATCACCACTAAAAGACATTGCTAGGGGAGGTAAATGGGCTTGTCAGTAAATGCAGTCATGGGGAGACGTGTGTCCATGCCCCTCATGCTGCCTATAGTGCTCTTGGAGAACCTCTCCACACCTGGTTCCTACCAATTTTCTAGCAACATTTTTCTGCTTCCAGAGCAGTTTTTTCCTTTTATGTCTAGAGTAAGCTAGAGGACTAAATCCTGCTTTAAAATACAGTTACGTAGCTCCTCTGAAATAAGCTGAAGTAGGGAGATTTTGTTTTTTAAAGCTTCCTGACTTTTTTATATGTCTCCTTAAAAACTTCTTTATCTGCCAAGCAAAACATGTCAGGCCTTTTGTCTTTATGAGCAAAACTCAAACTTTCCACAAAGTAAAACATTTCTTACGAAGTCTTCTAACTTTAATTTCCCATAATTTCTATAGAGACAGGTCTGAGTGCCTCAGGCCAGCATCAGCTAGTAGTATGAAACTCTCTGAGTGCAGATCAGATGAAGTGTTTTTTCCCCTCATTTTAGTGAATTCTGGAAGCTGTGCCCTTGCCTATCCTCCCTTGTTTTAAGGAAACAATTGACTAAAACTCACAGGTATTGTTCTGAGGAGACTGGTCTGCTTGGGGAGTTTGGCACAGGCCTTCAGCTTTCTGCCTTTGGAAGAAGGAAGGTTGCAGGTTTTTCTTTTTCCTGTGAAACACAAGAGTGTCCGGAATAGCTCTGGAAGAGCCAATGTGAGCACAAACACCAAAGACTCTTAGCATTTATTCACACAGCTAAGCTGGGAGAAACCCCAGAGCAGATCTCAAAGGGCTTCTCAGCCCCATTTGTATTCAGACAGGATATTATGTGTTTTGAAACTGGTTTGGTCTTGCTTTGTGGGTCAAGTGTAATATTTGTAGAACCACTGGCTGACTTCTAAAGGTCTGATTTAAGCACTGCTGTATTGGTAGCGTTTTGTCTGGGTGTAACAAGGCAGAGTTTCTGTGGAATGCCTCTCCATGCAGCCTAAATTCTGGAGCCACGTGCAGTCATGGCTAGGGACTGGAGTGGAATCTGTGGAAACTCATGTTTGGAAGAAGAAAGGAAAGCTATTGTGATCTGGGTCTTTAGCTATTGCACTGAAACACTGGCTGGGTTTGTGCTGAGACTGCATTTGTAGGAAATGCAATCCTACTTCGGGAGATGTTTTCTGTAGTGATGCTGAATGCACCTGTGTAGCAGCAATTACCTATTTACCTCTCACTAAGTGGACCTTATCAGTTCTCACCTGCCAGTCTGTAACTGGAGGGGTAACTAACTTAGCAGAAGCTAACTGAACACTTCTGCTAGGATGACATTAATGTTTAGTTTTTAATTCTTGTGGAAAACTAAATCTACAACACCATTGTGCTGCCAAGGCAGGTTCCAGTTCCACTGATGTGTTCTTTCCTTATTTTTTTCTACTGTGCTATTCAAATTGCCTCAGTTGCCAAGAATAACTAGTTTGGGGTTTGAGGAGAAGAGCTTTGCAGTGAATAGACACCTGGCAACGTAAGATTTCAAACTGAAGGCAGTGGCAGCCCTGCTGTCAGTGCAGTGAGCAGGGAGCGTTCTGGCAGCAGATGCAGTGGTGGTGCAGCCCTGCTCTGAGCTGGAGTCCCTGGGAATGTCTGGGGGTTCCTTGCAGCTCCTTTCTGCAGTCAGTCCAGCTGCTCTTCCAATGAAGGGGTAGATCCTGCCTCTAGCATTTTATTAACAGATTTTCAGCGTCCTTTTGAATTGTTGTGCCAAAACAGGACGTGTTTCTCACTGTTAGAGACTACTGCTGTACACCAGAAGAACTCTGAGCCTGCATGGGAGCTTAGAGAGACACCCATGCTCCTTTCCAGCCTTCTAGCCTTATGCTAACTTAGCCAGGACTAGCTAAATCCTGCTAGGCTTAACCTGCATCCTCTTTCCAATTCTCTTAATGCAAAATGCTTCTGGTTCTTCATCTTTGCTAGGCAGGGCTCCCTGATGTCCCTACCCTGCAGTGTCTGTCCAGCTGCTCAGCTCTGCCTCAGCACAAGGCTTTGTCCTCTGGCCCCAGCGCTGTGACAGCCTCTCCGAGGCCCCACAGACACGGCCTGACTCAGCAGTTTTCACAGTTCTGGCTTGATCTTTCCTGCAGCTGTAAAACCAAGGTGCAGGGGGGAAGGGGAAACACATGAGGAAACACATGGTCTGATCCCTGCCTCTTCCTTTCACTCCTCATGGATCCTCTACATAAATAGGCTGGCTCAGCCCTTTCGGTCTTCCTGTATTCCTGACACGAGGAGCCTGGTGTGAGGTCTCTTCCACTGCAGGCATGGCCCCTTTATACTGCAAAGAAGAAAGTCTCCACATTCAGGCTCTGTTTTACAGGGTGGGTTAGCAGCATGGTCTGTCAGCTGCCATCACAGAGCCTCAGTGGTGTGGGAACAGCATCAGTGAGCTCTGCAAGTCTCTGCATTGCTAGAATTCTTCAGAGTTCTTCTAAGTGCTGAGTCTTCAGCCTCTTCATGCAAGTAGCTGTGGCTCTGAGATTTATCTAACCTCAAACTCTGGACAGAGAACTTGGGAAAGTTGGAGAGCCACCCTGATGCATGAGGGATTTTGAAATTTATAAGTAAAAAACACTAATTTCTTCGGGAAAAATAATTTTGAGAGGTTTTCCCCTAAGATGTCCTGGTGCCACCTCCTTGCAGGGAGAGTGCAGTGTGGTTCCTGTGCTGCTGTCCAGGCCCTTGCCAAGCTGTCTGAGGATAAGACTTCCTGCAGCACGTGACCTTCCTGCCCTGAAAGGACAGGCATTCTGGGAAGGGCACTCTGCAAGTTAACCTGCATGGCAGCAGTTGTGGGACCCACCAAGGAGAGGGTCGAGTTTGGCAGTGCTAGTTTCTGAAGTGTTGAAACAGTGGAACAACCTCCCCCTGCCCAGTCCCAGTATGACTGACTGCAATCCAGTAATCCCAGGTTGGAAGCCCCAGGACTGCCCTACCTGCTGGCTGCTGCTCAGCACTAAAACACACAGCAACCACCTTCTGACCTCTTTGCTTAAGACATGAGGTGCCCACAGGTGCCCAAATGCCTGTGGGGAGAGCCAGCGCTCTTGCTGTGCCTGCAGTGCCCAAAGGCAGGGTGAGGGAGTAACCTCCAGAGCAGCCAGCATCACATGCGTGGAGATCACCACAGCTCAGTGCAGATGAAGGTACCTTCCTCTAAATTATTTTCTCATGTTCCAGTGAGCTTCTGCTTGCCATCTGCCCTTCACACAGTCATCATATCATGTCTGTTCTTTAAAAGACAATTTAATTAGATCTTCTTTCAGTAGGTTTTAATCAAGTGTTATGGGGTTGCTGGTGAATTATTTACAGCCATATCACTTGATGGAACACTTGGTCTGCTAAAGGTATCATGTAAGTGACATCTGTAGCAAGAGTAGAGCTGGCTTTGACTGAGGACCCCACTTATGTTCCTTGGGGTTGTCCAGTTGACATCAGATGAATGTCAGGTTCTGTGAGCCCACTTTCCTTTACAGGAGTAGCAATTGAATGTGACTGTACTGAAAACAAAGGAGTTGAGGCAGTTTAAAACTAGGGTAAGAGCTGAATTTAGCTCTAGTCTCTGCTGGCTCAGTTCTTTTGTAAGTGCCTTTCAAGGCTGAAGACCTTAAACAGCGTGGCCTTGACCCTCACTTGAAGCTTCAGCTATTTAAACACAAGTACTGTTGTACTGTCTTCAGACTTGGTCTGATGTTAAAGTAAGTGTGTTTTGAATGAGCAAGGGAGTAGAAAACAACACTCATGTAGCAAAGGATAACAAACCGTGAAAGTGGATATTTTTAGAATACAGAAAGATTCTTTCTCTGCCTTATTTCACCTGACCCTTAAGGTGGTAGAAATTCTACAGTTACAAGATAACCTTTCTTTTCTCATCCTGTTGAATGCATGTTTCAGCAACATTGCTCTTTTGCTGGTTCAGCTCCCATTCTGCGTGAGAGAGCCCCAGCAGGAGGCTGCCATCCACCCAAGTATACCTGGAAGTTTACAGCAGTAACTGTTCAGCTCCCTCCCTGCAGCATCCAGAACCAACACTTAATTGTGTTTCTCCCTTTTGAGCCGTGTATGTGGCAAGAAATATATTATATGATGGTCCCATCCATAACATGCAAGTGCTGCTACCCATGGCCTAAATAATATTTACTAATATAAAGATTTAATTTGCTCACACCTATCTCTGAAATCTGTGCCACTGAAATGATTACAGGAATACTTTAAAGTCCAATTACTCTTAAGCTCTTTCTCTGAATTTTGAAGTGCTTGAACCTTTTCCTGGGTCTGATAGTGAACTACTAGTACAGCTGGCAGTCAAGAACTGTATGTAGGAAAGCGCCCTTACCATTGCCCAACCCACGTGTTCTTTCAGTGGGTAAGTGCAGTTGTTTGACTTTAGGGAATGATGTACAGGGAGGTCCTGGAAACCCCCCAAGAGACCGACAGAGAATTTAGCAGGTCATTGCACCTCGTTGGAGATTATTGTGTGTCATGAGCCTTTTGTGAAGGACAAGACTAATTTACAATTTAATTGTGTCGAAATCCTGGATATGTCAGCATGCTTCACGGGCTCCTCAGAAGGGACAATGGGGTGAGAAGTTGTGTACGCTACAGTTCCCCCTGCCTACACTCAACCCATGCTTTGATCCTTCCTCATTCTCCAGAATGACCAAAGACAAGGAGGGAGTTTTTAATGTTGGCAAGTGAAAGCTGAGTACGTTACAGTCTCGCTGAGAGGAACTGAAAGCAGTCGGCCTATTCATGAGAGGCTTTTCTAAGTTCTCTTGGCAAGTAGCAAGGGCAGACACATTTCAGGGAAAGTGCTTTCTGGTCCTGATTTTATTTAGTGTTTGGGACAGGAGATTGTGGAAGTTGGGATAAGAAGGGAATTAACTGCACCTTTATTGCACTGTAATTCACATTGCTGTTGCAGATGGCCTGGCTGGGAGACAAAGGGAGGCTTAGCATTGCTTATCTGGGTTGGATATCTGGAGCAGACACCTGACAGGCTACCTTCGAGTCTCAAGGTTCAAGTTCAAGTGACACTGTATAGTAGTTGGCTTTATAGTGGTCCCTCTCCTTTCAGCTGCTGTGCAACCCACAAGTGTTTTCCTCTCTCTGTCTGCCATTGCTGTTTGTTGGTTCCATATGGATCGACCCTGGTCCCAAGCCTTGGGCAGCTGCTGGGAGAGTCTTTGCAGCAGAAGGTGCTGCTCCGTGCCACTGAGGGCCTTCCCCTTCCCCAGGCTGGGATATTCCTTGTGCAACGTGATCTAACCCAGAATGGCTGGGAACCGATGGTCCAGAGTTCATTTCCAGTTATTATTGTAGTTGGGAGTCAGGCTGGATCGAGGTACTCATTTCCAGCACAGAACATATACCCTCTGAAAGCATAAACAACCTCTGGGTCAGTTTTACTTAGCTTCATGCACAAGGGTTTCAGCTAAACAGGAAGAGCAAGCAGGAGCTGAAGCACTACAAGAAGCTGGTTCAGCACTCACCCATACTGGACTAAATAAGGTCCCTTTCAGCAGAAAAATATATACATGGAGGACTAAGCTCTAAAGCAGCAGTGGAAGCTCCCTGTTTTTGTCTTTTGAGCTGGTCATCCTAAGTGCAATGCCTTTTTTCTCATTATCTAGAATCCTACGGAAGCCCTTCATAGACAGGTCTAGGATAGCTTTGGAGGCAGGCACGTTCAGAAGTTGTTGTTGTGGTCTATTAGAGACTGGAGATTAAAGGGGCTGAACTGAGTGAATCATTACCCTCAGACAACTCATAGTGTTGGGGAACCATGCCTGGTGTTGGTGCAGACCCAACGGCAGCAATCCGTGTGTAACTACAGCCAGGATGGGAGCCCCAAGTAAGCAGCAGTAAAGCCTCCCTCAGCTGTACTTTGCTGCATGCTAATACAGCGTTCTGTTAAGAATTGAGACTGAAAAGACACCTTGCACAGCTGAGTATCTGTACTTGGAGATGACACTAACTTGTGGCTGGGTCTCGTTGCCCGTTCCAGCTGGAATCTGTGCTGCCCTGAGGAACGGGGCTCAGACAGCTCATGGAGCAAACTGGGGTCAGAGGCTGTTTATTTCAGAGTGCAGTAGGGCAGCACAGGCAGTGGGGAAGGGGAACCTCTGGGCTGGACAAACAGGTCACACAGGTTTCCAGCCACTCTGTCCTACCCGAGCGGAGCTCCAAGGCTGCAGGAGCTGGATGCTTTCAGGTGGGAGCAGCACCAGCACTTTGTAACATGGACGTTTAGCAGAGTTGAAGCTCCATCAAGTCCTAGAGTGTTTGAGCTTAGTTTAGCAAGAATCCATCAGAATAGGCAATAATCTGATTTCTCTGCAGTTAATAATCAAGTTCCTCCTACAAAGCACCACTGATATAATTAAATTTAGTTTCTAACTCAAAATTAACAGCTTCACTTTGGTCCTTGCTATAGTCTTTCCTTTAGAGAGACCCCAGTTTGGATGTAAGGATCTGACCATTTGTGCCCTCTTTAGGGAACAGAGGTCACATCCTGCTCTGTCTCTGCAGAGGTGACTCCTACACTCCTGCTTTTCCTGTTGTCTTTCTCGCTCTGCCCGTGGCCCACCAGACTAGCAGGGGAGTAGGAAGGAAGAACTAGTCGAGTACAAAACCTCACTGAACAGTCAAAGACACCCAGCAACTGACTAGCAGCTTTAGGGCAGGGTAGAACACAGAGCTCATCGCAGTAATTTCAAAGCAAAATCAGGGAAAAGGCCATAAATAAAACCTTTCTGCAACACCATCTTCTGTTTCACAGTCTTATATTTCGTGCCTCAGTACACAGCACTCTGGGAGCATCCTCAAAAATTGGTGAGCAAACTGAAAATTTCTGATCCCACTGCATGGCAGAACATACCAAAGCTTTTCCTTTTCCCTCTTAAAATCTTGTGTTACAAGTTCAAAGCATTTTGAACAGAGTGGGGTTTAGTGTATTTTGCTCTTCCTGACAATCCCAAAATACAATCTCATAGCAGCTTGTTAAAATAAAGCTGTTTTGCTGTTTTAAAAAAGCGAATGTGGCAAGTTGCCACATTCCAGTTAAGCAATTTCCTATAGTTGACTTTTTTTATAATGCATGTTTTTTTCAGCCCTACAGAGTCCCTACTCTGTTTTCACGGCAAGAAGCCAAAAAAACCCCAGACAAGACAGAAGCCCTCAGCTCTGTATTAATACTTGAAGCAAACTCCCCTTCCCGAGTCTCATCGTGAGAACAGAACATGGAGCCCTGGCACAGGGGACTGTAGTGTATGTGGCAAGCTGGCATTTTTAAGAACTGTGGCTGTTTTTGGAAATAGCATTTTCCTTCATGGGGGTAGATTTGCCCTTTTTTGTTGCAGCAGCCCTCAGAAGCAGCTCAGCAGTAGAGTCGTTGGGAACCCTCCCTTAGAGATTCCAGGCTGTGCTGCGGAAGGAGCAGGCCGTGGCTCTGCAGTTGGAGGCTGGCTCCGAGTGCCAGTTCCTCCTGGCTGCCAGAGGGGAGCAGGACGTGCCTCGCTGAGTTCAGTGGGTGGATACGTGTCCTGCGAAATTGGGCTTTGGCAGGTGCATGCAGAAACTGAGTAACTGATTTAGGAACATCTGCTGAGTAATTGAAAAGGAAGAGCAGGCAAGTCCTCAAGGTAGTGAGTAATGCTACAGCTTCCTATCTGGGTGACTGTGCTCAGTCCTCTCCCTTTCTCTTTTCAGCTGAAGAAAATGATTGGCAGTGGCTGTGCTGAAGAGGCAAGACTGGACATGCAGGGGCTTTGCAGGCAGGCCATGGAAATGAGCTCCAGAGCCTGGAACAGCAGGCTGAGGAGCAGCCTGGGCAGCCAGACTGCTTCTGTTGAGCTCCCAAATGCCCGTGTTTGTAACCCAACCCGGCACAGGGCTCAGCTGTACTGCTGGGGTAACAGGCAGCACGGGCAGGGCCTTGTCCAGCATTGGGGAAATCAGGGCATCTGGAAGTTTCAGATAACTTCAGTGTTCTTCGAATGAGATCATGGCTGGAACACTAATAATCTGCTGCTGATTATTTGCATTTTCAAGATTATACAGTAAGCAATCTAGTAGAATTTATAAATTTCCTTTGCCAAAACAGAAAAGAGAAATAAGGCATCTCTGAAGGAAGGATGGAGGTAGAAAGGTTGGTTTTTTTCTTTTAGTTTAAGACATTTTTGGATTCAGAAGCTGATTCTAAAGCAAGACTGCTGATACTCAAGGAATCCTGCTATTTTGTTTGCTCATCTCATGATGGCTGAGCAGTTTAAGTTTTGCATCTGTAGAAATCCTCAGAGCAACTGAGCTATGGAAAGACAGCTCATGTACTCTATTTTCAAACAAGCCAAATACTAGGAACGCTGAGTGTGGGCTCTGACTTTGTGCCTGTGAGACAGGTAAGCAGCTGTCTGCAGCACTGCTGGATCCCTTAGCCATTTATAGACCTGCGCTGTGTTTCTGGCCTTGTTACTCTGGAGGAGTGTTAGAAAGAATTATCCCAGCAGTGTTTTACATCATACCTGGCGGGAGGTGTTGCAGAGTAGCAATGGCATTTAAGAGTCTTCCCCTGTACAGGTGTGGCACTGCAGCTTTCTACAGCATACTCAGAATCCGGGGTTTTCCAAATGCCAAACTTATCCACGTTCCTTTTGGAGAGATCAAGGTGAAGTGCTGTAGACAAAAGGATCCGGACAAAGCCATGAGTGATCTTTGTGAACGATGCAGTGAAAAATCTCAGCTCTTGTGGCATGAATTTGTATCCAGCACTCAGAGCTGTCCGCTGGCAGGCAGAGAAATACAACATAGAATCCCTTTGTGTTTCCCCTGCTCTTTCGGAGGGGAGTATTTCCATGACAGAGTAGCACGAAGGCTGTTACAATGGCTTTTTCTTTTCTGCCCAGCAGTTAGGGTTTTGTGTGTTTCTGGTCGCTGTGGCTCAGCACAGTGAGTCCCTCCTCTGGTCTGAGCAGGGGCAGCTGAAACCCTGAACCTAGAGACTGCTCAGCTTCTCTCCAGCACATAATCAGAGGAGATACTTTAAGACAAAAGGGATGTAACCCAGTACAAGGAATGCAAAGGGGTGATGAAGTTTTCTGTAGAGTATTTCCTAAAGAGCCTGTAGAGTATGAAAAGCTAGAAGAGAAATGGAATGAAAGCAAGCAAGTGTATAAATCACTCTTTAGAAATGTTTCTTACAAGCTGCTGCCCTGGGATTTTTTCTGAATTGTGGAAGTGATGGCAAATGTGAGAACTTTGCTGCTCTAAAGGCCTTCTTCCAATCCCCAAATGGAGCAAAAAAGTCAGGCTCAGATTTTTCACAAATTCTGCACAAAATTTCACAAATAAAATAATTTTTGGACACACAAGCAAAATGCCTAAACTCTGATCCTGAACTGGCACATTTCCTTCCATTGTACATTTAATGCAGATTTTTATTAGAAGAATATGTTTTGACAACTTTAATTTGCTTCCATAGAACGCTTTGAAAATGAGAAACTTGGTTTTAGCCAACTGTCACAATACACTTCTCTTAAATGAACAAAACCAAAGGAAAACCAACCCCAGCCTCCTGTTCTGCTTAGGTACAGAGCTGTGTGAAGCTTCTGTGGAAATTCACAAAAGTAATGGATATTGTACCTGCCTGAAAGATGCTGAGCTTGGAGCTTGTTATCTTTGTATTTGTGCTCTTTTTTCAAGTGTTGATTAAAACCTTTCCAGGCTGCCCTGTGATGCCAAGTAGCTGTTGCAGAACTGTCTGGTGTATGGCCAATTGCTGCTTATCAGTCCCCTCTGGATTTTTCCTCATACGACTATTACTGGGTCAGCAGCTGTGTTTTCCTCTACTTTCTAAGTGGGCACAACATGGTTTAGGTGAACATCAGTCACAAAAAAAAAATGTTCTTTTGTGGGGTGGGAATCTGGGTTCAGGTGCCTGCACTCTAAATCCTGTATTTGTATTTAACTAATGATAGAAACCCCACATGGTTGCTACAGGCAAATGTGAACCAGTAAGAGAGAGGCCCAAGGAGATTTTTGGAAAAACAAAATGTGAGCAGTGAGCCATGGCAGCTTTCTCACTCAGTGTCTGTGAAAAGAGAAATGTGACCCCAGTCCTTGCCAAAATAGCTCAATTCTTTCTAGCAGAAACCCAATAACTGGGAGCATTTCAGAGAATACAGTTTCTTAGCTGAGATTTCCCAGGGTGCAGAGACAGAACGTCTTCAGCTCCAAGACCTGCAACCTGCTCCTACAGAGATTTAACACTTTTCTGTGTAAACCTCTTCCCCAAAGCCCAGCCCGGCAGCAGTCTGGGGAACTGTGTGTGCTGGGGAGGAGGGGAAGGTGGAACTCTTGAAGTGCTCGAATAATTGAGTCAAACAAGCAGAGGATTTGATTTTGTTGTGTTTTGTTTCCTTCCCTTGGTCTGCTAATAAGCCTGAGAACAAGCTGCTAATCTGTCTCATTCCCCAGCCAGTACGTGAGGGAATGGTAGAGACTGGAGGTTTGTGCTTGCATTTTATTGAGGCTACAGAAATAGAAATGTGTAAGACAATAGGGAGATGGTCGGGAAGGCAAGGGGAAGAAAAATGGGAAAAACTCTTTGGGATTAAGGGCAGCATCCTGAGCAGTAAAATGCTCCATTGAAGGAGCTTGGTTCCTTCCGAGACCTCTCAGTTCTGTCCTGGGGGGTGTTCAGGCCCCATCCAAGGTGTTCCCCTTGGAGCTCACTGCCTGTGAAAGCTCAGGGTGCTCAGGACCTGGCAGAACGAGGCTTACAATGAGGAAGGGGAAGTGCAGGGGACCTACAATTAGTCATTCTCTTCCTGATCTTGACGAAGGAAATGTCTGGCTTTATATTGTCTGCTGTAAACTCTCCTTTATTTAGGCTCTAAGTTTACACATGCACAGCTTGTTGGTGTCTTTATTTCCACTTCCTGCACCATCAGTCAGATATACCTGAGAGTTCTTTTAGAGATGTGTGAGAATGATTAGCACCATCATAAAAACTATGGAGGATATTCTCTTTAAAGGCACTTTAAGTGCCTATGTGGTATTCTTCACAGCAGGGTAAATTCAATGGCCATGCACCAACTCCCCGAGGGATGGGAAACCTGAACAGGTCTGTAGGGCAGTTTGGAGTAACAATATCCTTCAGGAGAGGCTTGGGGCAAGAGGAGGTTGCTGTGCTCCGTATGGAAACACAGCCAAGCCTGATGAAGCAGCACCCTGGGTGCTGGAGAGCTGAGAGCTGAGAGGAGCAGAGCTGCAGATCTGATGTGGCAGTGCTCAGCAAATGGCAAGTACAATTCTTAGTCTTGCAGAATGCTCTCAGTCATTCTGTTACACTTGTGTGTCCTCGGGTTGCAAAGGAAGGGGGAGGGCTTTCATTTTTAGTGTTCAGTGGGTGTGAAATCTCTGATCTTTGGGCAGAGGACTGTTCCTGTAGCTGCATTAAGCTCGGATGCCTTGCTGGGATGAAATCTTTGAAGAGAATCATGTTATCAGGCCCGGGGACTACTTGATTGTGCAGTTTCATCCTCCCACTCTTAACTGGAAAGGCCTCAACTGTTTACAGCCTCAGTCGCTGGGATTGTGAAAAAGAGAGGAGGGGAGAAGAAAAGGAGTGGTATGCGGCCTCTAAGTGACCCAGAAATGATGCTGTCTGCATCATCTGACAAAGCAGAAATAACATACTGTAGTGTTTGGGCAGTGGCTATTGTGTCAGCCTCAGGCATGACTGAGGGTTCAAAGGAAAAGCCATCCATCTGTTGTTCCATCTCTCCCTACCCCTCTGCCTCTCTGTGCTTGTATTTACCAGTTTCTCCTAAGGCTTCTCCCCCCCAGCACACCTTGCCTGCACACTTTGCTGCTGGCTTGTGCTGGGTCCTGTTTTACAGGGTTTGTTTAGCAATGCATTGAGAAACTATTTCCTTTGCTGTTACAAGCAAGCCCAAAGTCCCTCAGCAGCACAGCCGGGTCCTGCAGGAGCAGCAGGGCACCCAGGGGAGTAAGAACCCTGGCTACCATTTCAGCACAGCTAAAAAACCAGAAACCAGGCCTCATATTCTGCACAGGTGTCCTGCTCACTGCCAAGCTTCTTGCTGAATGAGTCAGCTGGGTTCAAGTAGAGAATGTGAATTCCACAGGCTGCAGGTCAGAGTCTGACGTGTAAGTGAGCCCCTTTTCTCAGATGCCACCTCACATAAGCAAATGACTTTGCTGCCAGGTATTTCTCTGTAATATTTTGTCTGATACCTATTTTACCATGCATGGCTGGTGAAAATACAGGTCACAATATCATCCTTTAGTAGTTTCAGTTCTGTTGGTTTTGAGGGCAAAGCCATGTGGGTGACAAACGGAGTGACCTAATTTTTTAGGATACAAATAATTCCTTGAAATGAAATGTGTTTTGCTTCTCTTCTTCTTACTTTGGGTTGTGAATTTTGCTCCTGTGAAGATCCGGTGTTTGCCTTGGAAAGAGGTGTTTGAATTTCATGCTGATCTCAAGGTAGTTTGGAAGTTTGTGAGACTGTGAGACTCTCCAGCTGAATCCGGCATTATGTTACTGTTCCTAATGGAAGCACAGATGGGAAGGATGGTTTTCTGTTCGGCTGAACGAAGTGTTCTATGAACAGGTTTGGATCAGATTTCACTGCAAATTGAGCATATGCCATGTGAAAAGGGTACAGACCCACTCTCTCAGTTTAACCAAGCAGATTTGGTTCTAAACCAGTCAAAACCAGGCAGTGGTTCAATTCTCCCTGTGCTGGAAAGGGAACACTTCACACTGTTGTCAGGTATCTTTATACCTACAGGCACAAGAGCGAGTTGTCTGAACACAGCGGGAAACGAGAATTTCTGAGGCTGCAGTTGGTGCTCGGTGATGCTGTGATCAGATGCTGATAACAATCCAGATAGCCAGGGGCATTCACATGAGTCAGCTGCTGAGAGCTCGAGTTCACAAAGAAGCAGCCCAGTGCTCTGTGCGGCAGAGCTGCAGACACGGCTGGGTTGTTGTCAGCTGAAGGGCCCTGCAGACCCTCACACTGGAGCAGAACTGGTTTGGATGGTTGGCTGCACAGCACAGAGAGGCCTGTCCTGTGCCTGCAGATCCCTGGCAGAGCTGAGCCTAGAGCTGTGTGCTGTGATCCCTCACCCGCCTGCTCCTGGCTCTGGACACACTGGGAAAACCTTGGCACTATTTCTGTGCAACGATTCCTGGGCCTTATTGTGGTCCCCTCCAGTCGGGCACTTGTCCTGGTGTATTCCTTGGAGACCCCTCTGGCCCCAGACCAGTGTTCAGGCTCAACAGCACTCCGATCACACCTGAGATTGCCTTGATTCCTGCTTTCCAGGGAAGATTCTGCTCAGGACATCCTCAGCATCGCTGCATTTCAGTCCCAGCTGGGGAACCCAGCCAGCACTTCCACCACTTCGGTGTTTGCTCTTTGCACCACTTGGGCATTCCCAGCCGGTCAGTGTGGGATCTGGGGGACTTGTTAGCTCTGTTGTGCTCCTTTCTCCAAAGCCCACAAGGGCAGGGCTGCTTTTGAGGCTGTTTCTGAAATGGACCCTGAGGCAGAGCAGGCACTGATCCTGTATTTGGAGTGGCCACGGTGGGTGCCTCGCACGCGGAGGGGTTGGTTCCTTGTGTGGGCACCTGCACAGGGCCTTTCAGAGCTCTCCAGGGCCCAGGCTCTGCCCCAGCTCGCTGTGTGCTGTATGACAGTGACATCCTAGGTCTTTCCCTTGCATGGATCTACCCTGCTGCACCCTTTTTTCACTTTAAACTGGATGACTTTGAGAAAGTGCCCTGAAGTACCCTCACATGTTGCTGCTCTCCCAATGGCTGGTGAGATCTTTATCAATTTCTCACATGGTTGCTGAGCATGAATTCAGAGACAAGTTTGGCAAGTCCAATTCTGACCTTTTTATGTTCTCTTCAGTGCTCAGGTGGCCTAGGAGATTTTTTTGGTCTGACATTGGGTTTATGTATATAATGGCACTGGGGAAAATAGATAAGAGTCAGCTGAAGGTGTGAAGTGAATCCACTTTCACTGAATGCTGTCAGATGACTCATCTGACTTTCCCCAATGGGCCGTGCAGATAAACTCCAGTTCAGAATTTTTGTCTTCTGTTTCAGGAGGCAGAAATGCAGAACCTCCCTCAGGCTTTGCTCCTGATCCGGCCAGTGCAGTGTCCTGCTGCACCAGGAGCTGCTGGGGTGCTCCAGAGAGTGCTCCCTGCCCTCTGGGCTGGTTCTCGCCAGGAGGTTAATAGAGGAGTTCCTTCCTGATTAATTCCTGTCTGAGGCAAGATAGATGATTTGCATTTCTCTTAGCACATGCAAGAGCTGGGCCATACATTGATCTGATCCTTTTAAAGCCTCAGCCACCAGCCACCACGTCAGCCACAGGGCAGGACGTGGTTGTAGCCTTGGAAGTTTCGGTGTAAGCTCATATTTATCATCGCCTCCAGTGCTGCCAGGCTCCCTGAGATTTCATCTCTGGGCACAGGAGCAATAGGATCTGCTTTTGACCACGTGCTTGATTTGTTGATTAAATCATGACAGTTGTTTGTTTTGGGTATTGCAAAACTCCTCTTCTAAACATTGCATATGTTTCAAGTCAACAAGAAAAGTTGCAGGCTTCACTGAGCAGATTATAAGTTTTGTGGAAGTGTGAAAACATGGCATTTGGTTGTGAAACCTATGATTGAACCAAACTTGGTCTCCAACTGTTGGTATTCTGAAGAAATCTTGGCTGGCACTTTGGTATAGCAGAGTCCCTCTGCCTGTCCCCAAGTTGTTTAATTTATAATTACCATTCTGTGCCTTGGTTTCCCTTTTTTTTTTTTTTTTTTGGTGAATTGAAAATGATTATTTTTGCTGCATTTATAGAATATTTCAAGATAGGTAGATTAAAAGCATGAGACTAAGCCACAGAAGGCTTCAGAAATACGCAGACTCTTCTAGCCTTTGCTCCTTTTTCCCTGTTTATTTGAATCAAGTGTGTTGAATTCAGACTGGGTTTTGACCACGTGCAGAAGCTGCAATAGGTTTAATGCCTTTTAGTGACTCTGGAACAAGATGCCACTTTTCTAAACATGAATGAAATGTAAGCGACAAGAAGCTGGGGGAGAGTTGACCCCCAAATGCATGAAACTTGATTTCTCTGGTTAGACACCGTAACTATTAACATTCTCTGACAGGTGAAGTTAGAATGCAACTTCTGATCAGTTATGAGAGGTCAGAAATACTTGGGCTGCAGTTTGACAACAGAATTCTTCCAGCTCTTCCTTGTAATATCTCCTGAATTCTGCACCCCGATGTCAGTGATCTGGTTTCATAGAGGCTTTCCTGTGCCATGTCTGCAGAAGTGCAGCTGAAAATCTTGTGGGCATTTGCTTTTTGTTTACTGTCCTCTAAAGTCCCAGCTGTTGGCTTGAGGTCATGGATACGGGCAGACTTGTATCTCAAGAGATCTGCTGTTTATTTTGTAGAAATAAATAAAAAACTACAAGCTTGGCAGTTTTCTCCTAAACTTCTTGGACCTGCTTCTCATCTGTGCTGTAAAGGGATCTTTTAAAGGCCCTGTAAGGAGATGAACATGCATCCAGGAGCACCTGGCAGCATGTGCCCTTCTCAGAGCAGTGAGAACTGGTGTCCTGGCCATCAGCTGCACCGGGCAGAGCAGCAGGGCTCTGCCCTGGAATCAATGATTTACTCCAGCTGCTCCATATCCTGTCTCTGTTCTTGTCCTTTCCCATCTCTGTGGGTTCAAGGCAGTTGGAGTATTGCTGCTTCTGGTGTGGGGTTTGCCATTTGTGATGAGTAGGATGTGCCATTTAGCACAGTGAGTAGCTACTACTGGCTTTATCTCTCGGTCTAGTTTGTGGTTGGAGACCTGTGTTCTGGTTGTGGGTTTTTATGTGCGTCACTGAACCCAGAATTTTTATTATATTCTCAGAAAAGGGTTTTGCAACAGTTCAGCTATTAAAGCCAAACCATGTAGTTTAGTTAAAAGTCTGGGCAGGAAACAACAAAATGAAATTCATCGTGGGGGAGAAGCGTGGTGCATGTAGGCTGGGAAGAGAATGCAAATACACTATTTATAGGACGAGGGGAAAACAAATTTGGACTTCAGGACTAAATGTGAAGGAGTTATCCAGGAAAAACCAGCCTTGGCCCTCTGAGACTCTTAGACCTGTGCTGCCAGACTGCTTGTCCATTTTGGAGTATTTGTTATATCCCAACAAAGAAGGAAAGTTTGACATTGAAATCCGTGCTGCACAGAGTCCCTTCCAGCAGTGTCCTTCAGGAGATTATGCTATGGATGACACCTAGGAAGGGGAAGTACTTGAAGCAGTACCAAAACAGCTGAAGCTGGTGCCCGCCCCAAGGAGTGCCTGCAGGACAGGCAGGCAGAGCTCCGTGCAGGGAGAAGGGGAGGGATGAGTGCATTTGCTCCTGATCAGCCAGATCGGGTCAGTGGCAGAGCCAGGAGTGCAGCCTGGCTCCATTCTCTTACTCATGTGATGCTTCTGTGTTCCGCGGAAGTTGGCCAGGAGAGCTTGTGTGAGGAGTGCAGCGGCAGTGGCTGTCCCTCAGCAGTATCCTGCCTCGAGCAGCGTGCTGTCCTCGTGACGCTGCACGCTGGAACTGGATAACGTGGGGCACACGCTTTCTGTAGAGTTTCTTTTACATAATTTGTGATTTTTCATTTATAAATAGATGCTAAGCCCTTCTTGCCTTCCACTGTGCTTTTTGGAACAGAATCAGACACCTCCATTGCCTGCAGTTCCCTGCTTTTTTCTGGATCATGTGCTACTTTTAGGGCATTTGCCTGTAATTAGTGTTCCATATAACTAAGCATGGAGCTCTGGCTTTACAGAGTATGCTGATAGCTCATCCTTCTTCCAGGAAAAATAAATCTTGCCTGATGGGAGATTCTACACTAAAATAACAGATTACAGTCAGACTGCAGAGCCGAGCTGCTGCTTTACACACAGGCCCATCAGGGCTGGCTGTACCAGTTCCAAAATCACTGTGCAATCTTACCTCTGTCCCTAGGTGCTCTGCAACCCTGAGGCGTGCCCAGGAATGGGGACAGGTGAGGTGAGCCAGGGGCAGCAGCAGGAACATCCCGCAGTGCCCTGGGAATTCCACTGCGGGCTCACAAACACGCGCTGTGCTGTTTGCCTGGGGCTGGGTGTTGTGGTTGCAGTGTGTATATCATAACACATATCGTCACTGACTCGTCCCTCAAGTGGCCTCTGGAAAAAGACAAGGCTTGGGTGATTTCTGTCTTCCTTCTCTTTTCCATGACATAACTATTGCACAGTTGGGAAGCTGTTTTTCATTTGTGTAGGCTGATTTTTGGCATACTGGGGGCTGTTGAGTCTCCAAACTTCCTGCAGCCTCTTCTCTCTGTCTTTCCTGAGAGGCCCTTGCCCATCTACTCATCCCAGCCTGCCCAGTGTCACAGTGTCCATAGAGGGGAAAAGCACCCTGAGAAGAAAGGAAATCTAAACCAAGCCCTGAGCAGGAAAATACTTGGAACAGCATCTCCAAGCTCCTTTCTGGCATGGGGCAGGGCACAGGCGAGGGGCCGGTGTGGGCAGAGGGCAGCCAGAAGCAGGTTTGGTCCTGGCACAGGCAGCAGCACAGGCAGCAGCAGTGTGTGCCCGGCACACTGTGCCCATGCACACGGCACACACGGCTGGCACAGAGCAGCAGCATGGCAGCGTGGCAGCCACTGGGGCCCAGGCACTGCTGAGCCCAGGGCCAGCCCTGCCCTGCCCTGCCCTGCCCTGCCCTGCCCTGCTCTGCAGCGTGGGGTCTGGCCAGAGGAAGCAGACAAAGGGTGGGAAAAAGGAAGTGCTGTCAGCCCCTTTATATAAAAAGAGGTACTGAGAACGAGTGATTGGGATTTCCAGTTCCTCGTAGGTCTGGCACCCCAGAGCCGTGTTGGGGAGCTGTGGTAAAAAGGCTGCTCTGGTTTCAGCAGGGTGGTCAGTGTGAATGCAAAGGGATGGCTGAGTTTCTAGGACATGGCAGTCCTGGATCGCCGCTCCTGGGAATGGCAGTGCTTTGCATTGCTCTGGGCACTGCAGGAATTGGAATCACTTGCGTATTCACACACTTTCTGATAAATCTCAAACTGCATGGCACTGCTGTCAGAATTCAGTGTGTGGGCAGAGACAAACTTGTTATACCTGATAGTTGTAAGGAATAGATTGCTCATAAAACATACGCTCAACTAACTTCATAGGAAGGCACCTAAACTGTCAGAGGAGACACATTGTAATGGTCAAAGAACCCATGTTTGTTTTTTGCTTCACATTTTCAGTCTGATCTTGTCCCAGATGCTAAAATTTGTTGACTAAGAACATGTTTTGGTTTATAAATCATGGATCAACTAACTTGCTTTGAGGCATTGTTTTGTTAGGAAGGTTTTGAAGATTAAGCCTGCCCCATGGGAGTGTGTGACACAGTGAGCAATCTTTGGAGAGTATTTTCTTTTTGATAAGCAAACATAAGGCACAAATAATTCTCCTTTTTGCTGTATCATTCTTCTGGCATAAAGTGAAGAATTCTGTGTAGTGCATTTGCCATGAGATGGTCAGGTGATAAAAGCTTTGGAATAAAACTTTAGAATAGAATAGAATACAAGGTGTACAGTGATCATCTAGTCCAACTGCCTGCATTTTTGTTCTTTTAAGTTAGCTGCTTTTAATGTTGATTTTGTAATAGAAATGCCCATCAGATAACAGGCCTCAGAGTCTTTGGGTACTTTGGCTATTCCTGCCTCAGTGGCCTTATAGCCCAAATGAACGTAAGAGAATCCAACAAACGTACAGGCCCAACAGATGAGCAGGCAGCAGTCGTGCAGGCTGGACTAGTGGTGCCCACAGCATCCCAGGTGAGGCTGTGTGTACACGTGCAGTGCCTGCAAACTGACTGTAACTGTTGTTTCACACAGCTTGGATCCCTTTCGTATTTTGGCGTGACACCCAGCCTCTGCACAGAACTGCAGTTGATGGGGGTTTAGAGCAGAGTCCTGCAGGGAAGGGCCCTGCAAGGTCCTGCCTTCTGCTGAAATGCTGAAGAGCAAAGCTGTTGAGTGCGAGGGGAACGCACTGCGTGGATTTCCCTGAGAGCTCATAGGAGGATGTCACTTCTGTGTCATGGGAGAGTGCCTCTCACAAACCAGCATGCCCTGTGTATAAACTTGGCCTGGGAAGGGTCAGCACATCCCAGGGAACCTCACAGTTTGCTCTCTGGGTCCCGCAGGTGAAGCTGATTGACTACATCCACCGGCAGCGGCAGTGCAAGCTGAGCGTGCCCCTGAGCGACCGGACCGCGGAGCTCAACAGCTACCCCCGCTTCAACGACTGGCTGGACATCGTCAACGTGAGGAAGGAGGTGGTGCAGGTAAGGAGGGGGGACAGCCCTCACACAGAGCCCTCCTGTCCCTTCAGCACCTTCCCAGCTGCCTGCTGGGCCTCAGAGCCTCGCAGAACTTAATCACTTACTGCCTTTTAGACATTCACAGTGCTGTGCTGCACTGTGTTCTGTGTCCAGCATTAGCCAGAACGGGACCATTGTTACAATCTCACACACTCACAGGTAGAGCTCAGTCCACTGACAGCTAAACAAGGCAGAAAAGGCTTTTTCTATTCTTTTTCCCATTTTTGCCTCTGCAGGCCAGGTCACAATGTTCTCATTCAGTTTCCTTTGATCGTTAAACAACCAAAAATTTTCTTGGACCTCAGCAGGAATCTGCCTGGGTGAAAAATTCCACAAATTTCCGTGGAAGTTATTCCAGCCTGGTTCTGATGTAACTAAGTGGTCTCTGGTGAAACAGAGATGGGTTCAGGACCAAGTTGTTCGTTTTATTTCCTGCTGTTCATTTTGAATGTGGTGCTGGTGTTGCCTTCCAGCCCAGCGAGGTTTTGGATGGCACAGCCAAAGGTGCAGCAGTGACAAGGAGAGGACAAAAGCAGCCTTTTGGCGTGGCCAAACTGCCAGGCTCCCAGCTAGTGTTGGTTTCTAAGGTTACTGGAATTGCCTGAGTCTAAAAGAATGTCTTTGTAGCTCTTTTATAAATCCTTTGTCATGCCTACAGAACTGGGGGCAGGGAAGAGGTGAAGAAAAGGGGGGAGGGAGGTGGACAGTTCAAATCTGCCACATCCTGCTAATTCAGGGAGCAGGGAGGGTTGAGACTGCCCTTCTGTATGTGTGGTCACTAAAAGGGGAGAACAAATTCAGGTTTGGTCTAAGGCAGAAAGAATTTTCCAGCTCTTTATTGTTTTGATTCGTGCTCTCTTGCTGCCCCCTCCCAAGCAGTGTCCAATTAAATCAAGTCTGTTCTTTCTGTTCCCTGGGACAGAACTGTAAGAAGCGTACAAAGCACTGAAATTCCTCTGGGATTCCAAATGTATGGTTACTTTTTAAGGGTTCTGCACCCATTTCATGCAGCTGCAGACAGCTTCTTGTAGCACTTGTATTAACTGGACAGCAGAACTGCAACACCCCATGGGTCATTAAAATAATTTCTGAGTAGGCATGCTGGAACAGGCTGTGAGCTGGGGGGAGTGGAAATAGCTGGGCTAATAAACTAAGTGCTCTGCTCCTGCAGTGGTTTTTTTTTTTGGTCCTGTTATTTCACTGCTCAGAAAATAGCAATGCAGCCACTGTTGATGTTTGACACTGACATCAGCACAGTGCAGAGAGCTGTCTGGGATGAGTTACCTTTCAGAAATGTCTCAGGTATCATGGGATCATTCCTGCAGTTGTTCAGATTTCATACAGCATGTTGAACTGCATTTCAGCTGAAAGTTTTCAAAATGGAAGTCACTGACAGAAGGAGCTGTAATAGGTTAGTTATTACAAAATCTGGAGTGGTTTCCCGCTTTGTGCTGCTGCCTGTGACAGGACTGTGGGGGAGCCTTTGCAGACAGGGCTGAGCAGGTCACGCCGTGAAAATGGGGACCCTCGAGTGGTTCTGGCTCTGTGCCTGGTGTACAAGGTACACTGGGAACAGCTTCCCATCCCTCAGATACTGTTAGCTCACTGGAAATGGCCATGCTGGCTTTCCTTCTTAAGGCTTCCAAAAAATGGTGCAGAGAGAAGGAAAACTGCACAAGTGTCACGGTGTGTTCACGTGGCATATTGCCCCCTCTTCTTGTGCCTTCTAGGCTCTGAAACTAGTTGGAGAGGTTGCCAAGTACCTGTGGAGTCTCAGAAGAGCTGCCGCAGAGCCGTGCCCTGGGCACCTCTGGGAGCTGAGCAGAACAGCAGGTCTGCCACAGGAGGGGGTGCAGTGGAGGGCTCTCTGTGCCTGCTGTGTCAGAGACAAATCAGGAGAAAGGCCTGAGTTCATGGGGTTCTTGCTTTTTTAAATGGTTCTGATTCCGTTTGCGTTTCTAGTGCTACTGGAGGGAGTATTTTCAAGACTGTGCTAATCTGTGACATAACACCGCTGAAAAGCAGCCTAGTTGCAGGAGTTCTTTAGCTCAGCGGTGAGAGGAACAATGCTCTGTTTCTCTGTCTCCCCTCCCCTCGCTCCCCCCAGTCCTCTCCCAAATAAAGCTGCCATGCAGGGAAGCACAGAAGCTCCCAGGCTCTCCTGTCAGAAATAGAGCAGCAGCTCCAATTTAGAATATCTGCTGACTCTACTCCTGAGTGAAGACTATTTTTGCTCAGTGACTTGCTCCAGACATTGTGAAGCTCGAAAGCTCTGGTGATTATAATTGTTGGGCTCCTTTATTTCTTTGAAAACCTATATTTAAAACGAGAATAATGACTGCTTGTAAAATCCTTTAGTTCTGGAAGAGATTATAGCAATAACAATGCACTGTTTATGGCGTTGGGCAACAGCTAAAGCTGCCGAGAGCGCGGACAGCAGCGAGCCGGTGACGCTGCGCCGGGTGCGAGGGCTGGGCTGTGCCGACCTCGCGGGCCTGCAGGTAGGTGGGCAGTGCCAGCCCCTAGGCTGGGATCCTCTTTGCTCTCTGGGAATGCACAATTCCGAGGGGTAAGGAAACTTGGAACCCCCACCCCGACCTGTGCTATTTCTGTGGCTTTGTTATTGTTCCTCTAATCAGCTGCCAGACAGATTTTTACCAGAGAAAGTGGTAGCAGGCTCTGCTGTGGACCTGGGCTAATGCTGTGCTGTTACTTGCTTTTTAAGTGTTTTTCTAGGGAATGCTGGAGTCCTTGTTTTTGCTTAGGAGTTCTAGAAACTGATTCGTTCTAGAGACTGATTAGTTCTAGAGACTGATTAATTCTAGAGACCGATTGTTTGTGTAGTTTAATACCAAAAATGATGTATAAATGGTTAAATATGGTGGATTGAAAGTGAGCAAAGAGGTACTTGAACTGAGACCTAGAAAAGACAGGACAAAGAACCTTACAGACAGAAGGCATGTTTCTGCTATGTAGTTGTCTCAAGTGGGTAAAAGTTGCTCTGAAAATGGTCCTAGAAAAATACATTGATCTGGTTTGTCCTGCTTGCCTTGGGAGTTGGAGTCAGGAATTGGGAGGGGAGTGGGAGGGAAGGAGGATGAGAACAGAGCACTGTCTGCATTCTTAGGCTGATGGAAGAAGTCTCTTGCAGAGCTATTTACTGGATTCTGAGCTTGGAGCATGTCTGCGAAATAGAAGAGACTAAAAAAAATTCTGTTGGCTTATTTTCTTCAGCACAGAAAGCTATTTTCTCTGCCTTTATCAGTATGCTTCTCAGAAACCTAACTATTGTATTTGTTCCCATATGTAACTTGTCACTGTCTTAAAAACTAACTTAAGAATGGAGTCATCTTCTTATCATCTTCTGAAGCATGTCTGGGCCAGCCCTGCTGGCTGTGGAGCAGGGGTGCCAGTCAGTCAAGCTTGGAAAGCTGTTTTTAGAGTGGATAACTGTGATGCACAGGGAGGGGCACATCCTGCCCCGGGGTCTGCTGGCCATGAGCAGGGCTGTGCCACCAGGGAGACTGGGAGCAGGTGGAGCAGGGCTGTGGTGGGGGCTGCTTTGTGGCTGTTCCTTTTGGGAACAGATTTGAGGCCCAGTGTGTCCCCTTTTCTGTGACACCTCCTGCCTGCCTGTGAAGCCCATCCGCAGTCAGCATTGATGCCAGAGACCTGCAGAGCTGAGCGAGGCAGGGGCAGTGCTGGGCCCACCAGGAGCAGAGCAGGAAGGGCTCAGGCCTTGTGCAGGAATTGTCTGCCAAGAGCCTCCTGCTGCCCCTGTGGAATGGCCCTGTCGAGGGTGAGCCACTGGCCTGGGGGTGCTGCTGTGAGCCCGAGGCAGAAGGTTCTGTTTGCACAGTGTGCTCCGGCTCATAGCAGATCCGTTGTTGGAGGAGTTGTGAGGGGCTTTTGTGAGTGCATCCTTTGGATGGGGGATAGAAGAGGCAGATCTGCCTAAGCCTATCAGGTTTCCACAGCTGTATCCTCTCATCTTTTTCTGTCACCATATCTGCATGAACAGGCCATGAGGGCTGTGGCTGTTTGTTGGGGATTTCCATGGGTCTGGCAGCAGGAGCTCTGGCTGGACCGCCAGATAGCAGAATCCTATGTGCTAATTGTGTGTATGCAAATTAACTCTGTCCTGCAGGCTTCCTTGAGCTAAAATTCCTTTACTGTATTCCAGCTGAAGGCCCCTCCCCAGTGTAAACAGCTCTTGGAAAATAGTCTCTACCAGTGCCAGGGCTCCCCTTCCCTGCCGAGGGATCCAGGTGCCCCTTGCAGCCTTGGGCACTGTGAACCCTTCATGGCTCGAGGTCGGCCTGAGGGATCTGCAACTGCTACACCTGTCTGCCACAGAAGAGTAGTGACAACAGCTCTCCTGTCCCCAAAGAGCCAGCTGGACAGAATGCCCTGAGCTCCTCCTCAACCTCTGCTGCGAGGTGGAACAGTGAGGAGGGTGATGTTAGGTGAAACCATGGCCTGTTTATGCTCACAGCTTAATGCGAGCTGCAAATTTCAAGTGAGAGGTTTTCCAGAATGCCCATAAAATCTCCAGGAACTTAATAATACAACAATTTTTCAGTATCTTCATCGCTGGGCACCAGAGAAACCGTGTAAAATAACAACTAGCAGGCACAAGATGTTCTTAAGAGCATCTTTACATGCTTTGCTTAGAGCTATCAGTGGGAATTTAAGCACCTTATGTAATGGGCTTTCTCTTCTAGCATCTGCTGTTTCACGGGAGGATGATTGGAGAGGGGATGTATTGATTTAAGAGGAGGCATTTGGGGCCTTGACAACTGTCCAGCTTTACAGGAAGAGCTGTGGCTACTGGGTCGACGAGCAGGTCAGGCTGATTTTGCAGAGTGCCTGCAGCAGCATTAGCTTCGTAGGCTTATCTGCAGGGTGGAATCTTTACCAAAAATAACCCCTCCACTGTGTTAGATACCAGCATTTTTGCCATGTTTCAGGGATTTAAGTTGGACACCAGACAAGATTAAAGACTGTTGTGAACTCTTCACCCTGACTAATTGAGACTGACCCTTGGATGGCTCCTTGGATGCACTGGTACTCACTTTTCTCTCTTCAGACGTGTACCATGAAGTGCAGCCTGTGTCTGACAAGCAGGAGGGCTTTATGGCAAAGTCCTCTTACCTGTTGTAGGGAAGAATAATTTCCTGCTTTGGACTTTTTAGCATCCCTTCTGCTGAGCAGTGCATGGTTGGGCTTTAGATTTTGCTGGCGGTTATGAGGTGCTGAAGATTGAAAGCAGATTCTGTCTTCTGCTTTTTTTCTCCTTTTTTAAACTCTGACCTTATTAGTTGAGTACTGTCTGAGTATCTTGCAGCTCTCCCTGTCAAGACTAGGTGTCCCCGGGGAGGTGGTATTGAGCTTGGCCCTAATGCAAGCCTTTAATCTACATTTTCTAAAGCTGTTTTTTTTAAAGCCTCAGCACCCACTGAAGAAGCAGGTAAAGAGAGGTGAGCTGGACTCACATTTCTCATCCTCGGTGGTGAAGAGTGGGAGTAACCCCTGTGCACGGGCGCAGAGCTGCACCGAGGGGCTGGAGCCCCCCACGTGCCCTGAGCAGGGGCCCTGCTCCCCCCACAGCAGCTGAGCCAGGGCAGCAGCAGAACCTGTTCGAGAGCCACCCTGAACTAGTGACCCTCCTCACTGTCACACTGCCTGGGGGGTGACACACAGCGAAGGCAGAGCAGGCCAATCTTACAGGGATCAGGTTGACCAGTTTTATATTAAGCCACCACATATGTGCAGCACATGAGTGGCTGTTTAAAGAAAGCCTCTTACTTCCCCTCCCTCCCCCTCTCTGAAGGCTTATTTCTTTTGTCGCGTGTCATGGGGGCTGGCAGCAGGTTCAGAAAGTCTGAGCTCTCCCAGCTCAAGGTCACTGGGATTGTTTAAATATAATCTTTTTTTCTGTACTTTCTACTTTCCTAAAACTTGCTATTCTGTCTTTCTAAAATTAAACTATTGAGCAAAAGAGGAGCTTGGGCTTTGTGTGTGGGTGCAGGCCCCTCGGGCAGGGTCTGTGTGAGAGCAGGCTGGGGGTGCAGAGCTGGGCCATGTGGGGACCATCACAGACCAGTCAGCTCTGGGCAGAGACTGCCCTCAAAAGGGATGAGCCAAAGGAATAATGCCCTGACACTTCTAAAGAGCTCTGTAGCTTGGTATCTTAAAAAAGTTGTTTTCTCTGCAATCAGCAAGGCTTGCATGCTTGATCTGTCTTGAAGGTTGGTTCCTGCCACAGAAGAGGCATTGGAGAAACCAGATCCCCAGCAGAGCTGCCCCAGTCCCACCCCAGCCGGGCCTGCATTCCAGCTGCCACTGGCTGTGGTGGGGAAGCTCTGCTCTCCCGAGGAAGCCTTGGTTTCTTCCACTTTACCAGCTGACTTACTAACTACTCTAGAAAGCTCCTGGTTACATGTGTGCATGAAGGCTTGGGAAATGAGGGGATCCTGGGTGATGGGACTGGGGAGCTCCTGCGGGGGTCTGGAATGATGCTCCTGCCTACAAGGGCTGTGTAGTCTATGGTATTTTCTTAGGGGGGACTGGTGAGGGTGAGGAAATGTTTCAAGATAATTCAAAAATTACATCGCTGTAATCCCACTTACTCTAAGACCATGTAACAGCATGAAATAGGATAAATGTTTTTGTAAGACATTGGCTTTCCCTTATGCTTAGCTGTGGTGAAAAGCTGTCTCCATGTCCCACTAAACCTCGATCCCTGTTTGTCCCTGTCCCTTTTAGAGTGCTGGTGTCCCCCGAGGCCGAGGGCCTGGTCCTGCATGGCAGAACAAAGCTGCTTCTGTGAGCTGCCAGGGAGAGGAATTCAGGGGGTGCTGGGGAAAGGACCGACTGTAAGAGAGACTTGGTGCAATTCTGGTGATACCAGCGCAGCTCGGCTGGGGCTCTGTGTGAGCAAACTGTGCTTACTTCATGCTGGGGTGTTGGAACTGTAGAAACCCATTCCAGGTCCAGCTCTGAGCATCTGGACCCCTGGGAGTTTTGTTCTTTGGAGTGTGATAGCAGAGCAGGAATCCCAGGAGGTGGATTTTGCACTGTCTCTCTTCTTTCTGCATTTTATCCAAGTCATTCAGGAACAAACTTTTGGGGGCCGTTCTTACTCCTGCATCCTGGTGGTGAAGATGTACAGAAAAATGAATAATAGCCAGCATCAGCTGTGATGTCTGTGCTTTTATTATTCTGCAAAGATTAATTATAGAAAAAGAAAGAAAATCTACCCAAACTTCATTGAACCCTGGCTCTGCTCTGGTCCTGCTTCCTGCTAGTGCTCATTTAAATTCCTGGCCTCCCCTTGAGTCAGCTGTGTTTTGTGTTTCATCCAGTTCAGGGCATGTGACAGAAGATGCAGGATGTGTTTCTTAGACTTCTGCCCTTTCCTAATTTATTCTTTTTTTGTTTGCTCCACGCCACAGTTACTAAAATTGGAAACTCTTTGTGTTGCCACCTACAGAGCTCCAAAGGTTGGGGCTGTTCAGCACTGTCACAGCTGAAAGTCCTGCGTCAGCTCTCAAAAGCAAGAGTCTGGGTTAAGAAAGATGCAGTTGTTCCAGGACATTCAAACACATTCAGGTTTGCTTCAGAGCTGGACGTGGGGTTTAAGGAGTAGAGGATTTCAAGCTTTTTGTTTCTCCGAGCAGTGAGACACACTTTTGAGTTTCCCCTTCAAATAGAAGTTCAAAGCCTTTTAAATAGCTTGATTCCAGGAGTTGAAACTTTAGGATAAAGGCCAAATATTGTGAAATTTGTGATCTCATTGTGAGAAAAGGCAATAGGGAGGTTTGTTTAGGCAGAACTTTACAGGGAAATTCTTGGGTATCTGGGCTAAGTATCCTGGTTTTGTTTATTACCACAGTTGCTGCAGACTTACACTGGAAACATTTGAATGGGGGAGGAGAGAGACACAGCTCAGTCCTGTGTCAGGAAATACCAGATAATTTTGTGCTTTCCAGGCTCTTGTATCTTTTGTGTCTGCCTGATCTGAACCTTATCACTGTGGGGCTTTGGTGTATTAAGATGCAGAAGGAGTTCTGCACAGATATCTCTCCAGGCAGGATATGGGCAAGGCTGGTTCTCTGACGAAGGAAAATCTGCTTGAGGAGGAGGCCACTATCTTTGTCAAAACATTTCTTTTTTGTTCAAATAAAGAAGTAATTTCCCTCACTGTTTCTGCTGTTCACTGAAAAGCCAAACATACTTATCTGACACTTTTTCAGGTTTTAGACCTGTTTTATTTCTGACTCTATTTTTAATGAAAAAGTTCAGTTTCATTAGTAGCTTTGCAAAAGTTTTCCACAAGGAAAGAAGAATATTTCGATCCCCTCTAATCCTAAGTGGAACAGCAGAGGATGACCAGTCCCGGAGGTGCGGAGCACGCTCACAGCAGGCAGGGGCAGAGAGCAGCTGTGGGCACTGCTGGCCCTGCCAGAGAGGGGCGCTGCCAAAAGGAGCGAACCATGAGTCAGCCCAGGCAGAGAGACCGTGCCACTGCTGAAGGTGCACAGCAGGTGACATCTTAGTTATACACGGAGTAACAAAAAAGGTCTTGCCTTGTTTTCCTGCAGAGAATACCAGAGGAGCTGACCCTGGATGCCTTACTAGAAATGAATGAGTCAAAGGTGAAGGAAACAATGAAGAGATGTGGAGCCAGAGATGAGGAGTGCTCCAGGCTCAACGGGGCCCTGAGCTGCCTGCGGAAGGTGACGGAGTCAGGTACAGCCTGCCTTGTTCTCCTGGGGAATTGGTGTCCCAGCAGCCCAGCCCCATCTGCTGCCTTCGAGGCACTGCTGGGGGATACTCTGTGACCGCTGTCAGGGTATGGCTCTGGGGTGTGCACTAAGGGTCACCGATCAAACATAGCTAGAGCTGTGACTTGGGTTTGGTTTTGACATCAAGTCAGATAAATAAATGGAAATAAATTAATGTAGAAATATCCTCTCCTACTCAGTAGACTATATCTTTATTAACCCTTTCTGTTCAGAGTTGTGTCTAATGCTCCAGCTCATTCTCCATGGGTCAGTACACATCCTTGACTTAAATACAACCAGATTCCTTGTAGGTGATGCCCTCCCCAAATATTGCCAGCTCAGAGACAAACCTTCCCCAGGCACTTCCAAAGGCACTGTAAAATCTCTCCGTACAAGAGCTTCTCCCAGCAGACTGTACTCACATGCACCCCATCTTTCTTTGTAGCAGTTATCAATCTGTCACTGAAAGGTGATGTTTCCTGTTGGTGTTCTGACAGCTCATCCATTTGCAAATCATAAAGATTAGTAAATGGAAAAAGTCAGCAAACAGCTCAGTTTCATATTTCCTTTTTTCTAATCTTTCTTGTCCCAGGCTGTCAAATATTTCCCATCCACACTGTGTCAAACCAGCCATTGCTCAGGAATGGCATTCTCCTCTTAGCAAGAAATGGCATTTTAAAAAATCCGGGTGTATGCCTCTCAAAAGCTCACATCAGGCCCTGTGCTGAGTTTTCCCAGCCCGGGGCCCTGCTGAGGCTCAGGGGAGATCATGGCCAGGTGAATTGGCACCCACGGCCCTGCCCAGGAACGCCTGGGAGCCGGGGCAGCCCCCGGGCTCCGTGCGCTCGGTGCCCTCCGTTGCCGGGCCGTCACTAACGCTGCTCCGTTGGCCAGGAGGGGAGCTGAAGGATGATGTGCCGATGGCCCCGCCCGAGCGCCGGGACAGCTCCTGCTCGCAGCCGGACCCCGCCTGGTCCCCGTGTGCCAAGGGCGGCCAGCAGCAGCCGCGCTCCGTGTCCGTGTCCCCGGCCCCGCCCTGCGAGCCCCCGGCCCCGGGCCACGGGCTCTGTCCCTCGGCAGAGACCCTGCTGGAGCCGTTCGTGCTGCCCGCGGCCGGGGGCAGGCCCAGGACTCCGCACAGCATCACCGTCACCCCCCCGGCCACGCCGCAGCCCAAGCGCCGGCACCGCCTGAAGCCGCCGCGGACGCCGCCCCCGCCCTGCCGCAAGGTGTTCCAGCTGCTGCCCAACTTCCCGACCCTCACCCGGAGCAAGTCCCACGAGTCGCAGCTGGGGAACAGGATAGACGAAGTTCCCCCAATAAAGTAAGTTCCCTCCCAGACTGGAGCTGGGGCTCTCCCCAGCAAAGGCTGCCCTAGGTAGGCAGGAAAATATTGGCAATGCAGAAACCTCAGGAGCCTGTGCAAAGCCAGAGGTGTCTGCAAACCTGACAGCACCTGCTGCAGCCAGCAGTTCCTGCTCTAGCAAAGTGTGTACCTGGCACAGGAATATCAGTGCCTAAAGAAATGTATCTTTTTTTCTTTCTAGGTTCGGTAAGATTCTTACGGGGGTGTCGGCAGTGCCTTGCTGAGAGAGAAGAACCTGTGCTTGTCAGCTCCCTGTTGGCCATCCCTGGGCAGCCGCTGGAGGTTCTCCACAGGCCCTCCTATCCCAGAGCTTCTGTTAACTGAGCAGGAGCTCGGCCTGCCACAGAACTGCAGGGTTTTGTTGTTGGTCATTGTTGCACCTGGTATTTTCTGAGATGACATAAGCAAGGCAAAGGAATACTGAGGGTTCAAGGGTTAAAGCCAGGGGTTTGGGTGTAGGTGCTTATCTGTGACCCCACACAGCTGGTACTGATGCCTCTTGGTACAGGAAATTTCGCATCTGACCACTTAGTGGCTTTGGATATGCGTTGCCCAGTGTCTCTGCAATGAAGTTAGGTGCCTTTAGAAGCTCACTGGACTAACGATAAAAAAGACTGTGGTGCCATCTATGGTCAAGTGAGGAGACTGGCTCTGAGCCAGCCCTGATGGTGTGCTGACACTTGCACACTGGAGTTTGCCTCAGATGTGCGATGTTTCTGTAGATTTAGTTCAGGAAATATGCCGGAATCTGAGTATTGGAGAGTTTTCAGGAAGTTATGTGCTCTCACCACTGGGTGTGCTGGATTGGCTTTTGGTAGTCTAGATCTCCCTTTCTGCACTTGGCAGCTAGTTAAGTGAGCTCACATGTATGTTTTTATTCTTCTGGGTCATGCTGGCCCTGTCTAGAAAATTGAGATAATTTTCAGTGAAATAGAATACTCTGAAATCTACTGACACTGCAGGAAAACTGGGTGATGGTACTTCTGGTAAACCAGTTGGGAGCAAAGTCTGACTTCCCACTTTTAAGAATGGCTTAGACCTGATCAGATGGACTTCTGTAATCCCTAAATGTAAAACATCATGATTTATCCAATCACGTGGAAACAAATACAAGAGCAACTTCACAGGAAGCAAACCAGTCTGAGCTGTGCTCCTGTGACACCTCCTGCCTGGAGGTGCTGACCTGGGGCAGTGACTGCTCGGTTTCTGTGCAGAGTGGTGAGCACACGTGAGCAATGCTTCCCTAAACCCTCCTCTTGCTCTCCTCTCCACCAGAGCTCTCCCAGGGATCGCCCCAGACGGTACGAAGGGACTTTGGCCTGGCTGTGACTCACAGGTGAGCAGCCCAGGGACAGAGCCCAGCAGCCCAGGCAGGGCCGTGGTGGCACGGGACTCTGAAATTGGTTTGGAGTCGGGTTGGGTGTCTCAGCTGTCAAGTTCAGCTACCTACAAATGTTCATTTTCCCTTGGGCACCAGCTAACATCAGTTTTGCCCCTCTTGTCTCTGTTAGGTTCTCTACGAAGTCCTGGCTATCTCAGATTTGCCAAGTGTGCCAGAAAAGCATGATGTTCGGGGTGAAGTGTAAGTACTGCAGGTGAGCACACGGGGATGATCTCCTTCAGAACAGCCGGGAACTGGACTCACCACAGCCCGCAGTAACTCATGTCTCTTGATGCACTTTTAGCAGTGGCATTATTTTTTCAGTCCTTCTGACCTGGCAGAGGGATGCTCTGGCACAACTCACACTTCAGGTTGGCAGCCTGACACATGAATGAACCAAATTTGTTTCCCTGCCACAGGCTTCCTACCTCATCCTGGGCAAGTCTTGTAGTGGGAGCTGGATCCCTAAATAACAGCCAATTTTTGATTTGATAAATTGATTTTAATTTTTGCTTCTCTCTCAGGCTTGTTAGTCCAGAGCACTGAGATTTTACTACTTGCTTGTTGCTGGCTGAGAGTCAGTGAAAGTAACTCTGTTAAAAATAAATCAGATGCTAAGATATGTGTGTGGCTTTCATTAGCCTAATGACACACATAATAGGATTCTCCATACGAATGCCTGCTGCTCTGGGGCTGTGCATTCCACAACTCCTTCAGAGATTAGCATAAGAATTACAAATTAAGGGTAGGCTTCCTCTTTTTGGGAAAGAACAAGTTGCTATTTAACATGTAATGGTTATCTTTCAGATTAAAATGTCACAACAAATGTACTAAAGAGGCACCTGCTTGTAGAATATCCTTCCTTCCCAGTAAGTAATTTTCTACAAATTCTTGGCATTTCAATGGAATTGATGGTATGGCAAGAATAAAAAGTCTCATTAATGCGGTTTTTCTCCCTTCTCCAACCTGTTTTTCAGTAACAAAAATAAGAAGAACAGAGTCTGTCCCATCTGATATCAATAATCCAGTAGACAGACCCACAGAACCCCAGTTTGGAACTCTCCCCAAAGCACTAACTAAAAAGGTATGAGGTGGCTGAAGTGTGTCCCAAGTCCCTGGGGAGCTGCAGTGGGGAGAGGTTGGATCTTGCTGGTTGGAGCCAAAACAGCACCTTGAGCTTTCAGTTTGCAAGACTTGGACATGTGACATTTTCTCCCTGTAAAACAGGGGTTGTGCAGAGCTCCAGGTGCTTACTCAGAAAAGCGATGCCACGATCAAGCCTGGGAACAGCTTCCCTCCGTTGTCCAGCAGACACTGAGGGGAATGCCTCCTTTCTCCTTATTGTTTTCTCATGAGTGACTTTCTGTGCTTTGCAGGAGCATCCACCAGCAATAAACCACCTGGACTCCAGCAGTAATCCTTCTTCTACAACCTCATCCACTCCATCTTCTCCAGCACCTTTCCAGTCTTCCAACCCTCCCAGCGCGACGCCGCCCCCAAACCCATCCCCCATGGGCCAGAGGGACGGGCGCTTTAACTTCCCAGGTAAACTCCTCTCTGCCTGGAGACTCTGCAAGAAGAGGCTGACCAGGAATTCATAGGGAGTTGTAGGTTTCTGAACACATGGTTGTGCTTTAATCAAGGTGTGAAAGTGTATCTTGTTACCTGATAAAATGAAAAGGTCTTTCTTACAAGTTTTTGAAGGGTATCAGCAAGATATCTTTGCAGGAAACAGATTACTGAGGAATGTTGGCACCTTTCTTAGATGATTTATTTTCTCCTTTTCCTTTTTGGAAAAGTTCTAAAAAAAGGCTATTTTTCCTCCTCCTTTCCCCCTTGTGTTGTACAGTGCATGCTGCCTGCAACGTGTGCTCACCAGGGCTTTCAGTCAGGAGGGAGGTGCTTGCTGGAGCAGGCTGTAAACATGAGAACTGGAATGAATTACTTTACCAGACCCTTCTGAAATACAACCCACAATCAACACCCATTTTTAAATCACTGACACACATGACTAGTGGAGGAGAGTTTACCCTTCATGCCCTAAGGATTGAGAGCGCCAGTGTGCAGCTTTTACCAGAACTGAGAGGGGCAAAAATGTCTGACAAGGGCAAAGATCTAAATAGTGAGAATAAATGTAATTCCTTTGACCTGGAACTGAAGTCACATGGTGCTCAGTAGCTGCTACATCTGGCCTTCAACACTGCTGAATTTTGCATCAGCTTCTGAACTGTGAACTCGAGTTGCTGTTTGAGCCTGCTCAAATGGAACAGAGGCAGTTTAGTGTAAGGATTCCACTGCAGCTACTTTGTATAAGGACAAACTGCTCAGGTTCACTGAAAAAATGAAAAAGGCAGATGGTTCATGAGCTTCAGCTTCTGTGGGGGCACCTCTGCAAAGCTGAGACATGAGAGCACATCACATCATACCTGAGGTGGGCCTGCCTCGCACATTCCTGGGGTCTCCCTTTGCTTCTGCCACTGGGGATCCAAGTGTGCAGCTTGCCCACCAGGCTGTTTGAGAGAGGCAGCACAGCTTGCATTTGATACCTGTCATCTGTCAGGGCCCTCCCGAAATGCATGTGCTGAAATTCCGCCCACCAGGCTGATAATCCACTAATCTGTTCCCAGCAGTGACCTGGGACTAATTCATTGATGCATATGGGGCACTCACTGATGATCCTCTAACTTGTTTGTGTTGTTTTTTTTTTCTCCTGGTATTTTTTTTGCTGTTCTATTTTTACAAAACCCCAATTAATTAAAAAGCTGCCTACTACCTTCAGCATAGACAACAGTTTATCTTCCCAGGTGAGTTGATTGTTTTAGTTCTACTAACCAACTCCACTGCCAAAACATAACTTGTTTGTAAACCTCTGCATGCTGCCCGAGAATAATCATTCTGCTTTAAAAATCCTCTCTAAAACAATCCAGACTTTCTGTTATCTCAGTGTGTACTCAGGCCTCTCTCCCCTAATCCGAGGTAGTGATGTGATTTATGTACTGAGATGGAACTTTGAATATTTAGCTGTAGAACATTCGTTTCCTGCTGTGGGATTCTATCACATCCATGTTCTTCCTTTCTGAAGATTCACTTTTAGGGTTCTGTGCCTAGCCAGAAGGACTTTACAGATAGGTAGAGGAGATGGAAGAGGACTGGGCTTAGCCAACATGCAGGCATAGGAGAGATGAGCAAAGTTTTAAATGAATAAAAGTATAAAATCACTTTTTCTATGGTTGAGTTTATAATTCCTGAGTAAGAAGCAAATAGTTGCTATTGCAATGTTAAAATTTGCAGTCTGTAAGAGACTGAAGTATAAAAGATGTATAACTGTTTCTACTTTCCCAGAAATTCCCAGTCCTGCACAAACAGCACAGCCTCCAGAAACTGCTGCAGACACTAAGTAAGTAAAATTTTAAATCCTTTCAGTTGCACAGCATTTACCTAGTAATCCTCAGATCAGCCCAGAAGTGCTGTGTTAGGGCCAAAACCAGATTTAACACCTGAGAACTTTAGTCAGCAAGGGTGATGCTGGTATTCCCAGTTTTATAAAGCTGACTATGACACTTAACTCTAAATGTCACGCTAAGGAGCCCAAGCCTTTTATATCTAGTTCTGGTTGTGTGAAGGGTCAGGTGAAACAGAAGTTGGAGTTTTGTATCTCAAAGGGCAAGGCATACTGAGCTGCAAGCAAACAGCTCTTTTAGGATCCCAATCGCAGGGCATGGAAAAGCTTCCAGCCTGCATTGCCAGCTGCTCCACTGCAGGTGTTTCAGGGGCAGGAATGGGAGTAGCTATTCCTGGAACACAGTGTAATAACAGCCATGCCACTGCCAAATCAATTCCTGCCACTTAATTATCAAGAATCACTTCCTTTGTCCTTCATTTGCCAAAGTGAACTTAGAGTCCTTCTTTGTTACGTGGAGCAGGAATTGTATTTTTCTCTGACCTTCTGTAACTGTCAGGATCTGTTCTGTACTGGCTTTGTCCTGCCCCCCTAGTGGCAGCACAGGCCCCGGTTCCCCAGTGATGTCAAACGTTGTTTTCACTGCTTCTGTTGCAGTGCTGCCCAGCAGCCGGGCACGGGCGGAGGCGCGAGGGAAGCACAGGTGGGTTTGCTGGTTTGCCCCCGAGGTCTCTGCAGCAGCCTGTGCTGCCAGGCTGCTCTGCCCCCACGAGGGACTCCGAGCACACCTCTCCCTTCCCTTGCTGTGGACAGGTGGAGGAACCAGAGGCAAGTAAGTCGGAGCCCGAGGATGATGAGGATGAGGTGGAAGATTTGCCCAACCGGCGGCCACACCTGCAGGGGATGATCTACCGCAAACCCAGCCAGACCAGCGTGTACCTGCAGGAGTGGGACATCCCCTTCGAGCAGATCCAGCTGGGGGATCCCATCGGCCAGGGCCGCTGGGGCAAGGTCTACAAGGGCAAGTGGCATGGGGAGGTGGCCATCAGGCTGCTGGAGATCGACGGTAACAACCAGGATCACCTCAAGCTCTTCAAGAAGGAGGTGATGAACTACAGGCAGACGCGGCACGAGAACGTGGTGCTGTTCATGGGAGCCTGCATGAACCCCCCTCACTTAGCAATCATTACCAGGTAAGCAGAGAGATCTCTTAGTTCTACTAGAAATGTGTTATACAGCTAGCTAATGCTGTTTCATATACCAACATTGCCTGTAGCTTCTGCAAAGGAAGGACGCTGCACTCCTTCGTGAGGGACCCCAAGATCTCCCTGGACATTAACAAAACCAGGCAGATAGCACAGGAGATCATTAAGGTAAGGGCTCGTTATGCCAAGGGAGCCACCAGGCAGGGCCTCAGCCAGAGCTCAGAGGCTGCACACGGGACAGGGAGCTGTTCCCTCAGCCTCTCCTCACACCTTCCTGCACAAGTCCCACAGGGGCCCTGCCCCCAGTTACAACTAATCCCTAACACTGGAGTTAGGAGAGGAAATGTGTTAGAAAGCAGAGTGTGCTTGGAAATAATAAAAACCAAAAAAAATTTCCATCTCTGCTGTGTTTCCCAGGGCATGGGGTATCTCCACGCAAAGGGGATTGTACATAAGGATCTGAAATCCAAAAATGTCTTCTATGACAATGGGAAAGTTGTGATCACCGACTTTGGATTATTTGGAATTTCGGGTGTGGTTCAGGAAGGAAGGTAAGTGGAGATTTCAGTGCTTGGTTCCACCTCTAGACAAATGATCAAACGGGGAAACATTTCCTGCAGTGCACGAGGAGTGTCTGTTGGTTTAGTACACACTCAGTTTGCATTGTGCACGTTTGCTTTGTTTTCCTTTTGAGCAGAGCTCTTCCTACAGTTCCAGTAGCACAGTTAGAGTTTGGATTAAGACTCAGAGCACAGAACAAACAAGACTGTAAGCCCAGGAAGGATCTGTGAGAGTCAGTCTGACACGTGCCTATTTGTTAATGTGGCAAGAAAATCAGACACAAATCATGAGCAAAAACATTGGAGTAAATAAAGTCAAAGCATCAGGTGCAGCACAGATGTGGCCTCCACACCAGTGTTTTAGTCCTGCTTCTTTCTTTTGAACTCAGGAGGGAGAATGAACTGAAGCTGCCTCATGACTGGTTGTGCTACCTGGCCCCTGAGATTGTCCGTGAGATGGCCCCAGGGAAAGATGAAGACAAGCTGCCTTTCTCCAAAGCTGCAGATATCTATGCCTTTGGGTAAGGAAGGAACACCCAGGAGTACCACGGGAGCTTGCTAAGTGAGACTGGCTACAGGCCTGAACCTTCCAGTCAGTGCTGCCCTTCTCTCAGACTCAAGATTCCAGCTGGGACACATTTTCCTCACCTACTCCAAAAGTCACAGGTGGAAGGGGTTTGCTGCACGGCTTCAGCACCTCCCAGAGCTCAGCTGAAGCAGCTGGAACAGTGCCAGCATTGGGTGTTTTCTCTCTCAGGAGCAGGCAGAGGCCTGACGTGTGTGTTGGCATTGCAGGACCGTGTGGTACGAGCTCCAGGCACGGGAATGGCCGTTCAAGACCCAGCCCGCAGAGGCCCTCATCTGGCAGATCGGCAGCGGCGAGGGAGTGAGACAGGTCCTTGCCACGGTCAGCCTGGGCAAAGAGGTCAATGTAAGTACCTCAGCTGCTGGAGTCCCTCGTACAGCTGTGCATCAGCGAGAGAGGGGGCTGCTTCAAGAGATTTATTTTACTCATAACTCTAAAGATAAAGGGCAGGAAAGAGAACAGATGAGAATGGGAGACCTGGTTACAGGCTAAGCCTGTGCCCGTAACTGTGGTGCAGGAGTGAACATCCCAGCACGGGACACTCTTGGATTCTGACAGTGGCCAGGCCCTGTGTGAGCGGTATCTGCCTGGGCTCACACACATCCCAGTGCTCAGGGAGTTTTCTGCTCTGCACAGTTGACCCATGAACTGAGATAATGAGCCACCACTGTCCTCTGCAGGAAATCCTCTCGGCCTGCTGGGCCTTCGACCTCAGCGAGAGGCCCAGCTTCACTGTCCTCATGGAAATGCTTGAAAAACTGCCAAAACTGAACCGCCGGCTCTCCCACCCAGGGCACTTCTGGAAGTCTGCTGAGTGAGTACCTGCTGCTGGTCACAACATTGATGCCATGCAATTTGCTGACTGATCATTTCTGAGCTTCATTTGCTTTCCTGGGGCTGTCAGACTTGACAGGGCAGGAACACTGCTCCTCTGGTTCCTGGGAAATGATGTGACTAAACCACAAGCCTCAGACAGTTCACTTCCTACTTCACCGTATTCACCTCCCTCCAGCAGCTGACTGATCCTGCTGTTCGGTGTCAGAGAACATCCAAAACAGCATTGGGAAGGGCCCACACTGACCCCAAAGTGGTCAGAACTTCCCCAGTTATGGTAATGGCAGGTACTGCCTGAGGAAGGGAAGGACTCAAGAACAGGCCACTGTTTCCCTCTGAAGTGGTCCAGACTGGATGAGTTTGAAGCCACAGACACATTTGCACCCACTGCCCACTCACCATGTCCTTGGCTCAGTGTTTCTTTTCACCTCCTGAACTGCTCATATTTACTTTCTCTTTGTTCTGATGTCTAACTAACCCCCTCCTTTCCTATAATCCTTCACCCTCTTCCTGCAACACCTGATCATAACCACCCAAACTCTTGACACGGGGACTGTTGTGGCAGTTTGGTCTCTGCTGGGTGTGGGAGCTTTGGAGTTTTGGTTGAAAATTTCGCCACTTCTCCTGTGCAATTTCCCCCCCATTTGTGCTGGATCCCTGACACACCAGTGGTGTCCAACTTGAAGCTGCAGAAAGCTTCTCCCAGACTCTGGCCTCACCCTCACGCAAGGAACACGCACTGAGCAGTGGAGCTCCCCCCACTGACACAGATCCTTTCACACACTGCACTAACTCCTGCTGCAGCCTGGTTGAAGCTGTACCATCTGTAGGTCTCAAGGGCTTGCTTTAAATAACTGAAAACTAACTCTCATGGTGTCTTTTTCCCTTCCCTCCCATATTTCTTTGTAGGTTGTAGCTACTGGTGCAATAACGGGCTCCACCTTGCATGCTTCCATGTGTCGTATCCTAACCGGCAACTTGGACAATCACCTTCCATTAAAAAAGCAAAAACAACCCACGAAATTAACCCATGGACATAATCAACACTTTATCCGAGTTCTCCTCTCTGCCTTTCGCTTGGTGTGGGCTGTAGCTTCAATAACCACTCCTGTCTGCGAGACCTTCCTGGCTAACACCGGCTCCTCTGCCTCTGGAGCACTCCAGCAGCTGTGACTCCTCCCGGGAAGGGCGCAGGGACCTGCTCTGACTGACCAGGTGCACACGACAGCCAGGGCTGGGGTGCTGCCCGCAGGCCGGGGCGCTGCCCGCAGGCTGGGGTGCTGCCCGCAGGCCCTGCCCGCAGGCCGGGGTGCTGCCCGCAGG
>VZRQ01003545.1:94570-154601 GCA_013397975.1 Machaerirhynchus nigripectus | reverse complement strand
AGGCCCTGCCCGCAGGCCGAGGCGCTGCCCGCAGGCCAGGGGCAGTGTCCAGAGCAGGCCCGTGTGGGTCAGCTGGGATCAGCTACAAAGCCATGTAAAAGAGGAGGAAAGCAAGACCATTCTTCAGCTCCTCCTCCCCTCGCAGATCTAGTGCTTGGAATGTTATGGTTCCTTCTGTTTACATCCCCTGGTCAGCAGAAGGACTCAGTGCAGGGCCCTGGCAGAGTCACACGTACCACAGCGAACATGTGCCTTCTAGCAAAGGTCTTTTTTCACTGGTTTGGAGCAGAGACGACAGGGACAGAGGAGAACACACACCAAGGGGGTTTCTGCTGTCTGAGAACAAGCTCCCACATCCATTCCCTACGTCTCCTCAGGAAAGTTCTGAGCTGAAAGTGCTTCTGGCTTTGCCAGCAGTGTGAGAGCAAGGGGAGAGACTCCTTTACGTGTTTGTAGAACCTGTAGAGGAGCAAACGGGTTTGAGTTTGGGTTTGGTCTGTTGGGGTTTTCTAACCTATTCATACACCTTGTCAAAACTCCTCTTTCTCTTACAAAGAAAACTGTCAGTCAGTTTTTCCTTCCCATCTACTTCAAGGGAAGCAAGTGCCCACTGAAAACCAGTGTCAGGCTTCTACCCAGAGGATAGACCTGGGAAAACTTCCTGCTCCTCCCCCTTGGGCAAATCAGATTGTGCTCTTTATTCCCACTGATGAGGTTTACGTGAATAACTTCGTGTGTTTGCTGCTGAATTACTTGAGCATCTCTTGGGTGATCTGAAGTGATGCAAGAGCAGAACCAAATCATTTCAGCTCCTTTGATAGAGTGGTAGCTTTGCAAGATGAATTATCAGTAACTGTTTCCCCCTCCCTTCTCCTCTCCCTCCCCACTCTTTGCAGCATTAACAGTAGCAAAGTTGTCCTGCGTTTTGAAAGATTTGGCTTGGGAATCCTGGAACCGAATAACCCAAAGCTCTAGCCCGGTGTCATTGTGACCATGTTGGCTGCCTGCTCCCACACAGCACCAGAAACCCTCCCTGGCTCCTCCACGCCGAGGCTGGTGCAGCCCCACTGAAGACCATCAGCTCAGCCCTGTGTCCTGCCTGAGCACCAGCAGTTATTTAAACAATGTTTACATGATACTTTTGTGTGAACTATATTTTTTTAAACATAATAAACAGTGAATCGAGTTGAACTACAGCCATTCTCAAATAGCACTGAAAAAGAGAAGAGCTGTGGCTGGTTCCTCCTTGTGTCTGTGGTCAGTAGGAGCCACTCTGGCCTGCAGTGGCACCGCTCAGTGCGGGACAGGACGTGGCTCGTGCGAGGCCTTGGCCTTCCCGGGGTCAGTTCTTTCCTGAAGGTAGAACCCAGCCTGCTGCACTGGGACTTGCCCAAACCACACATTGTTTCAGCAGGGCTGGTCCAGCTCTGGGTCACCCTGAATTCAGCTACACCAGAACAGAGCTGCTGCAGGGAGAGTGGCTGGCCACGGGGGCTGGGCCTCAGTAAATGACTCAAGTGCTCTTCTCCACAGAACTCACACTAAAACCTGCTCCTTCTCATACAATCCCAGAGGAATTAAGAATTGCTGGCCTTAAAAAATAAACTCATGACTTGTCGCAGCTCTGCACAAGGACCAAATTCTTTTGAAGTTCAGGCACAAGTTCGAGTGCAGGGAAAGGCAAGGGAGACGGGACAAAGGAAAAGTTGTCCCTAAATAATGCAGTAACTAAGGCCTTGATGCACAGAGCTTCAGAGCCATTGCACACACACAGTGTTGCCACTGCCTACAGCTGGTCACAACTAAAGCAGTTGCTTTGAGGAAAAAACTCCTTAATAACAGAAATCTTGTAACCAAGAAGGCAGTATCTGGGCCTGGAGGCTCTGCCTTGACCCCAACAGCTCAAACTCTTTTCAGAGATCAGTTTTAAAACCAAAACCCACCCCCCACTCCAGTGCACAGTGTGGAGGTTGTGGAGGTGACAGCCAGTGAGCACACTGAGGTGACAGATGGATCATCCCCCTGGGAAATCAATTGCAGGTCCTGTTACCAGGGGCTCCCCTTTCCCCACCATCAGCCCCGAGGCTCAGCGGGAGCTCCCAGATCCTCTGTGAGCAGGCAAAGCACCAGCCCTCGGTTTGGCTGCCTGTGTGAAGAACTAAATGGCACAAAACCCGAGGTGTGTTGAGCAGAGAGCCTCACGCCTGTGTGCAAGTCAGTTGTAGCCTCTTCAAAGTGTTGACAAAGACTTTTTAAATGTGTCTCAGATATAAAAGAGATGATGGGCTTGGCATGGCCAGACCCTGCAGTGCTGTCCTGACCCCCTCTCCCCTCCCACGTTAAAGCCAAGCCACGGCTGTTGCACCCGTGGCCTGGGGCTCCGCAGGGCTCCGCTGCTCCTTCTCACTGTGTGTCAGCAGCCTGAAGCAGGAGTTGTTTTCCCCCAAGTGCTGCTTAAGAGCAGCACAGCACAAACCCAGGGCAGGGCAAAAAGGTGCTGCCCCTCAGCTGGAATCCTACGTGGGTTTCCTGCCTCAGGGAAGGAAGCAGGAGCTGCTGCCGGATGCAGACTGGCCCTTGGCTCGGGTGGCAGCGGCCTGGGGTGCTCCTCACTCAGTTTTTGGGTGCATAAACCAGGCCCCGAGAGCTGGGACACCCCGAACGTTCTGTGTGGGATCAGGGGCCCGGCTGTACACAGTTGTGGTTCCTTGCAAGCACAGGCTGTCACCCTTTGTGCCTCCCCACGCAGGTCAGGCCCTGCCCGTGGAGCCCCTTCTGCCCTGCCGTGCCCCGGGCCAGGGTGCCGGACACGGGGATGTGCCCTGCTCCAGCCCTGGCACAGGGGCTGGTTCCCAGCCTGCCTTTAACGGGGAGATGGGGACTGGAATCCAAGCTGACCTGGGTGGTGCGTGGGACGCCCGTAAATTGCCCTTGAACACAAAGCTCATCCCCTGCCCCAGGGCAGCCCGCAGGAGAGTCCCACACCACCTGTGGGGTCGTTTTTGTTTCGGTCAGCCAGGGGCGCCCGGCCCAGCCCCGTGGGGCCCTGCGGCTGCGGGGCACGGAGCCCTCCCAGCCCCGCACACCGAGCTCCAGTCCCGGGCTGTGTTTGTGTCTCACGTCCCGCCCCGGCCCTCCCGGTGGAGCTGCCAATGTGACAATGCCGTGCAATGCTGCTACAGGAGCCACGCGTCAGTAGTGAATGTAAATGGTCGTAACATGGTGAACATGGACACGTTTTCTTTTCAAATGTGATGTAAACTTTGTACAGTACAAATTTTTTTTTATATTTTCTATGAACTGAGTGTCTTCCAGAATTGCTATTAAATTAATTACAAATTGTTAGGATTAACAACAGTTTCTGTATTAGTTTATGCAACCAGCAAAAAAAAAGAAAAAAAAAAGAGTGCATTCTATGCTACTGGAATTCTGGATATGTAGGAATCTTCAGTGAATAAATCTTTGGTCTGGATAAAGCAAGTGTTACTGGTTTGACCTTTCCCTGCCATTGACTTGGAGCCCAACTAGAACAGGAACAGACGCCCACAGAGACCCCCCAACACAGCAGCTCTTCCTCCCCCCTCTGCTCCCTGCCCTTCCCCTGAGGGACACCAGGTGCTCTCCCCCTGCACCAGCCCCTTGCAATTATCAAAGTTTTCTCTCCCGGATATGAGTCACATTATGAAGTGGTTAAGGAAGCCACCACTGAGTTTTCTTGAAGCACCGAACTGTTTCAGAAGCTGCTTCCCCCCCGCCCCCAAAAGCACCGCTTGAGGCTGTTCTGGGACCCCCAGCACCTTCCCCATCCTTTGCACAAGGTCCTGCCAACACCTCCCACCACCTCCCATTTCACCAGCCCAGCTGGGTGCTCAACAGCAAAACACCCCAGAGCAACCACAGAAATGGGGGTTCACTCAAAGGAGGCACCAAACAACAACTCACAAAGCTCAGGCTACAAATGAACCAACTGGAACAGGATCTAGGAAAGCTGGACACGCCATATCCTGGCTTCACCCTCAGAGGTCAGCCTGCTCCCAGCAGAGTTACTGAGGCAGGCAGAACCCCTCTGCACATGGACAATATAACACGGTATTACCAAAACACCAAGAAAAACAAAAAGCCTTTCACCTACCTGGCCTCACTATCTCCAGGGCGCAGAGCTCACCAGCCTCACACATCACCCCAGCACAGGCATCATCTACCAGGGCCTGCCCCACAGGCCTTTGCTGTCCCTAATGAGCCTCAGGTGTCCCTAACAAGCCTCAGGTGTCCCTTATGAGCTTCAGCTGTTTCTTGTGAGCCTCAGCTGTCCCTCATCCTCATCCCCCTGCCCCTGCCTGGCCCCACCAGCCCCCAGGTTTCCTGCATTTCCTTGGCACAGGGCCCGACCTTCTGTCACCTCCCTGCACTCACGGACCCTGCCCACACATTCCGTTCCCTTTCCTTCAGTTAATAACGTCAGTCCCTACCTGCCCGGACCCTCCTCTGTCCTTTCTCTCTGTTGCTGTTCTCTGCCACCTCCTGCTCTCTGCCCCTGTCCACGTCCTCTCACCTGTGCTGTGTCTGGGATCCTATGGCTAAGGCTGTCCTGAAGCACATGTGAAACACTGTTCACACATGGCACTGCTGACTTTTGAGTCTCAACTCTGCCTTCATCAGATTCCAGCTCCTGGAGACAAGGGGTGACAGGAAAATCTCATCTTAAGCTTTTTTACCATGCTCATATAGCCCTGGTAATTTCAGAGAAGGAACTAGTTCTGATGTAACTGCAAGGCCTAGAAAGAGCCCAAGTCCAAATACAACGAGGGCAGCTTCAAGCCAGTCTCACTCCCTGGAGCAAACTCACACTTGCCTGGCAGTAACAAAAATGCAAAACAGATCAAAGACAGGCTGTGACTCCTGGAGATGGCCCTTAGCTCAGGGGGGAGCGTTGGCTGGAGCCCAAACCCACCTCACCACAACCTGAGAGCTGACTTAGTTACCTCTGCCTTTGCAGGCTGGAGCCAAGAGCAAGAAGAGGTTCATTGATCCACATACTTGGTCTCAGTATAAAAGCAGATTTTATTACAACCAAATCAAGTAAACCAGAGCATAGAACTCAAATGTACAAAGTGCTTTGGAATTTTTGGAACCTTCCTGCCATAGGCTCTGTAACAACAACAACAACAAGTACAACACCAACAACAGAGGTTCATGTACCTGAGTCCCACAAAGCAGAATTCACCACTGCTGCCTGCTGAGCAGATACATCTGAGGTGGATGCAGCAGGTGTTTCCACTTGGGGACCAGCACATTATTACCTCATTTGCAAACACTGCTCCAGATCCAGGCACGTGGCCAGACAATTCCCAGCAACACAACCATCCATTCACTTGCTTTCAAGTGAAGGTAATAAGCAAGTAAACCAATCTGACATAAATAAGGTCACAAAGATAAACTGTACTGTTTAAAAAAAAGTCTCAGTTCTATTTAACTTAGTATAAAACTCTACATTTTCCATGTATGTACAAAACCCACCAGATTTATACTAGCATAGACAGTATTAAAAAAATAATTTGCACTTTCACTATTAAGATAACGTATTAAAAGCATGTCAGAATAAATAGGAACAAAAGTTAAATTTAATATCTTAATTAAGGCTGAGGTTTAAGAGTCAAATTCTACAATCCTATACACATGCATGATTGATCATGTATAAGAAAGAGGATTTGACTCCTTGTTTTTTGAAAATAACAATAAATGTGCAAGCATTGTCTAAAACACAAGTGGATTTGTTCTTCAGCTGGTGGGTTCCAAAGCTCTTTTGACTTCATGTGGGAACACAGCCCCAAATATATCTTCATGATATCGCTTTTGGCTCTGGAAAAAAGAAAGGACATCCCAGAGATGAATTAAATGCTGCCGGCTACTCCTTATCCATCAGCTCAGTAACTGAAAGGCCTTATGCATTTGTAGGACTGGTTCTGCAGTCGTAGACTTTTGTTAGTGCCAGTGAAAGGGAGCTCCCTGAACCCCAGGCACGAACGCACCAGGATGGGTTCTGATAACAAGAGGGTCCTAAAAAGCAGCAGCCCCAGGCACTGGGTTCTCAGTGATGGGCCCATGAAATTCCCAAACTCACTTTAAAAGCGTCAAATTCCTGATGTTCCCAACACCCTCAAAGCTGATCCCCGGGACCCCCAGGGAGACCCTGGGGAAGAGGGTCCGTGTAAGAGCAGAGCAGCAGAGTCCCCCTCACACCCTGACCAAACAGAAGCTGCGCTGGCAGTCCCGGGGGGACCCAGCCGCTCTCCCAGAGCTTTGCTGCCCGCGCGGGGCTGTGCAGCCTCCTGTGCCCCGCCCGCTGCAGGGAACGGCCCGTGCCGAGGGCATACCTTGAGCTGCAGGAAGTACTCGTCCGCCTGCTGCTGGCTGAGGCGCAGGGCCCGGGCGAGCAGCGCCCGCAGCGCCCGCGCCACGTCCCGCGCCATGCGCACGTCCCCGCACACGTACACGTGGCCCTGCTGCCCGTGCAGCACCTCGCACACGCGGGCCTCCAGCTGCCTCTGCAGGATGTCCTGAACGTAGACCTGAGAAACAGAAAAAGGAGCATCACGCAGGGTTTCTTAAACGCTGCTGGGGCTGTTGGCTCTTCCGAATCCCTCGGGGGTCTGTGCACTAAGGCTCTAAGGGCCCCATCTGTTCCAGCTCTGTCCTGCACCACCGCAAGGGTGAAAAATGTCTCCAGGCTGCCTTTACAAGCCCCACTCACTTTACCTGGGCCTGTCTTTTGAACAAACTTAGACAAAACTTTAGACAAAAACTCTTCTATCTGCCAATCTCCTGACTGCCAGGAGAGCAGGAGAGCTAAAAAGAGGATAACTTGAGTGCTGGTTTTCTGTCAAGATTTCTTCTACGCAAAATTAATTTCCTTGGTCACTGTGTCATCGAAATGGGGACAAATGGCCAGAGCCAACTCATTTCTAACCCATGGGCTAATCAAATCCTGCAAAATCTAAGGTTTCTGAAAACGTTCCAGTTCTAGTTTCAAAGGCTGTTTGCAATGGACGTGCCTCTCTATAGCAGTGAGGGGTTGTATTTACGTAGCAAGCTTGTGCTGGAGTGCACAGGGAGGTTTTCCTTCATTTGAAGGAGTGGGGCCTTTTGTCACCTGCTCACAATACGCTGAAGCAAAATGCCAACAGTTTTTAAAAGGACAGAGTGCAGATCTTAACTTGAGGGATGATTGTGGAGGAGTTAACCCTTAAAGAAAGGAACCAGTCTTACTTTCTCTTGGCCAGGCAGTCTGGAGTAAGCTGTGTAGATGTCTTTCAGGACTCCCTTCTCCTGCATTTCCTGAGTTTCCTCTCTGTAGATGTGATCCAGGTCTGGCTGCCGGCAGCCGAACAGTAAGGTCATGTCACCCCCTCTGAGCCCTGAAAGCAGCGTGGGACAGTGTTTGAGTGCCTGGGGCAGTCACTGACACACAGGATTGGCACACAGGCTGTGCCCTCCGAGTCCCAAACACCCCCTGCCCTCCGGGACGGTCTCTGGGGGGATGGACTGGCTGTGACAGTGCAGTGCCCGATCAGCCTGGGGGTGGCAATCTCTGCAGGGGCTCTTGGCTGATGTTTGTGGGTGTGTCTGGCTGCAGGGCCCTTGTCTGGAGGAGCGGGGGGTGTCCCTGTGCCAGCCCTGCCCGGAGGGTTCCCGCGGTACCTCTGTGCTCCAGGTCATAGAGGCGCTGCAGCCAGAAGCTCCTGAAGGGAGCAATCCCTGTGCCCGAGCCGATCAGAATGCAGGGCTTGGCTGGCTCCTCTGGGAGGTGGAACTCATCAGCACTAAAATGCAAAAATATGTTAATTAGGTAACTGGTTTCTGACTGAAATTCATGTTCAGTTGCCTGAATGAGCAGCACAGCCCAAGTCCCCAGTTTGAAAGCAGCAGTGGGGCTGAACTGGGTGCTCCTTTTTCCCTCCCCTTTCCTTGCTCTGCACTGGAGAAGCTGACAGTGGGGATGGGGTCACAGGAATAGAATTATTCCAGAATTTTCTAATGATTTGTCATTTTACTCAATGTAAGACATGGGAAAGGATCTCCTCTCTGGAAGACAGGGAATTCCCTCTCTTCTCAGACCCAGCTATTCCAACTTACTTCACCAGTCACTTGAAAATAACCAAACAAAGGAAAACCCACTGAAGAAGCTGAACTAAGAACTGCTCCTTTTTGGGTTGTTTAATTTTCTTTACCTGCGGATGAAGCAGGGAACAGTTTCATCGAGCTCTATTGTGTTCAGCCACGTGCTGCAGACTCCATGGTGCAAAGGCCCCTCTCCATCTATAAGCAGAGCAAGGCAGGACACTGGTCAGCACCCAAATGCCCTCTGTTTTTAAAAAAGCACAGTTTATACTTAAAATTATAGCTTTAAAATAAATGTACGTCTAGTAATGATTTATAAAACAAGGCTACACTGATGATGGTGCAGAACTTTAGCAAACCTTGGCCCAGGATGAACCCCTGCACTGCAGGCACTATTCTGCTGGTATGACAACACACATTTTTTATTACAGATACACTTCATGCTGTATGGCAGGCACAGTTTTTTCTCTGAACCACAATGTAGCCTAAATGTTATTTAATTAAGAGAGCAATGAAAACAACAGTTCATTACCTCTTGTCCTGTAGTTTACAACTGCAACTGTCAGATGAATCTCTCGGGCTGTCATGTCACAGGAGGAGCTGACAGAGTAGTACCTGGGCTTCAGAAATGGCAGCTGCGTCAGCAAGAAAGCTGTGGAGACCTCGGCAGAGGGGAACTCCTCCAGGACCTCCAGGATGTTCGGGCTGTTGTAAAACTTCCATTTATTGTATTCTTCTGTGCTCTAAAAGCCAAAGGGCATCACCACAATGTTACCAGGTCATGCTGAGTTCGGGAGAGCAGGGGTATATGCGATGTCACTTATAAATAAGATTCCTGCTTTACATTCAATTAAATATGCAGGCAAATCAACAAAGAGTTCTCAAAACTTTCCCAGGACCAATACTGGGATTTCCTAAGAAATAATTTAGTTTTGAACACAGAAGTTCAGAACCCCCACTACAATGTTCTCAGACACTAGCTCTCTCAGTGAGGCTGCAGAAACTGAAGTAGAATCTATTTCTCAGCTCCCTGTCATGGCACATCCACAAAACTGTGCAGTCCCAGGACCTGACCCCTCAGAGCCTCTCTGAACCTGGTAGGAGGAGCCAGCACTTACCACATCTGTTAGTCATTGGGTACTTAAAGCCACACCCCTCTGACTCTCAGGGTAGCAAATTCTCTGTCAAAAACACCTACCAGCTCCCCTCCAGCTCGTCCACAAGTGAAGTGTAAGGTCTTTAAGGGTGTCTCATCACCAACCACCGTGAGGCAAGAGACTCAGGCAGGCAAATGACCCACCCAGAACCACACAGGAAACACCAGATCTCGGTTCCCACGCCCAAGCTGAGCCTCAAGACCCCTCTTTCTCTCACTGTAGTTGGCTTTCCAAGACCACAGAGTATGTAACAGAGGCATAAAGATCCACCCTACAAAAACTTCTTAAGCTTCTGCTACAAAGGGTGTCAGAGGGCCCAGTGCACAATACTGCACACAGAACTCCAGCCCTAAGGCTCACCTGGCACAGCACTTCCAGCCTCTGCTTGTCTCCTTCCGCTGTCACCAGCTGGGAGAGCTTTTTTAGCAGTTGTTGGGAGGGTGGAGTAGTGATATCAAGCAAATATGTCAAAGCCTCGGGGAGTGTGCAGGCTGGAATCTTTTTGTGACTTGTCCAGTAGCCACCTGGAAATGAGGGAAATAAAAGGACACTTGGCAACACCCACAGCTGTACAGCTTTGCAAAACTCAGTGTCCTTCAAAATACCCCTTCAGGTGAGGGTGCAGCAGGTCTAGACCACAGGGCCCTTCTGAAAGAGGTTATTGTGAGGTTTTGAATGTTTTGTAAAGGGAGGATCTGACCAGAAAACTTCATGACAACAGAACACCACTTGGAAAGTCACAGTCTTTCATTTGGAGAAACCATCTTTCTGTGTGCCAGAATCCTATGATTGTTCCTACTAAGATGGGAAAGATGGGCAGGACATATAAGTCTCTTTTAGGACTCTTACATGTAGCAACAATAAGCAAACTGTTGATTAATTTAATTGCAGTCAGTGGCCAATTCAGCAACTGAATTACAAGTAGGTAATTTGGGTACCTCTGCAAACCCTGGTGAAGTCATGGTTTTGCCAGAAAGTGCAAAATCAGAACAAAGAATTATAAGAATAACTAAAAAGCAGCAACAAAATCCTATTGAAACTTAAGAAAAGGATCATAGAATCAAATTCAGTCAACAAAAATTCTTAGGAATTATAAAGGAATTTGTCCAACATCCTCTGTTATTTTGTCTAAAGAGACCCAACTCACCATCTATGCAGGTTTCAAGCCTGATAGTCTGATCAGCTGGAGGGGCATCCTTGACACGTGCAATAATGCCATGGACTAATTCTGGCTGGTTTCCTGGGAAAATCCCAATGTGTTCCCCAGGAAGGTAGTGCACTTCCTGCTTAGTCTCACAGTAGAGTTTAACCAGAATGGTAACACGACTGGATAGCAAAGAAAGAGAAACGAGACAGATCTTGGTTACCCTGACAGGATTTCCCTTGGATTGCACAGGAAAGGAATAAATCTTCAGTGGCACTTGGCAAGGGCTCCCTTGTGTTCATTACCAAATACCAGACCAGCTTAGGACTTCACAGAGACTTAAACAAATCAGAGTCCAGGTATGTGAAGTACTTGTATCCAAACAAACTGGGTGCTGAAGTTCTGTCTGGTCTGTGCAGTACAGCATAAACATGCCTGGAATCAGCCAGGGAAAGTGCAGCCCCACTGCAGACTGCACAGCTCACATGCTTCTACTAAGGACAGTACAAAATTCCTATATATTTTGTAATAACTGCAGGGAGAAGATGTTTATAACCAGGCATTTTAGATGTTTAAGATTTTAGTAAAATGTTGTATTGCAATATTCAAAAGAATGAAGTAGCATACCTGGACTTCAAACTTTGAAGATTCTGCCTGAATTTCAGCTTCATGGGAATTACATCCTTGGCATGAATGCTTGCAAGAGCTGATGAGAAAAGAGAATATGACTCTTGGTAACTCTGTGATTAGGTTTGTTTAAAATGTCTTCCAATAATATGCAGAGAAGAACTGAACCATGCTTGCCCTAGAACATGACTGACCATCAGTCAGTTGTGTGTGCCCTATTCCCTGACTAAAAGCAGTTCATCTCAGCTTTTGTTCCTCTGGGGCTGTCTAAATGTGTGATAGTTGCAGTGTTATTGTGCTGGAAAAGATAACTTGTGCAATGTAAACCAGTGTCTTTTTAAATCTGACCATGTTCTTCATTATATGCATTCTACCATCTAGCAGGGCCAAGAGCACTTCTGAGAAACCTTCACAGTTCAGCCCCTCTGAAGCAGCAAAGGCAGAGGGAGGGGAAGGTGGGAGCAATACCTTTAGCCAGGTCCATGGGCTGAGAGTCATGCACCAGCCTGTAACTGGTAGGGTCCCAGCTTTCCTCGGAGGTGTAGATGTCAGGCAGCTGAATACTGTCTCTCCCACGGACATTAAAAATGTCACAGGCAGTCTAGATTAAAAAACCCACAAAAATAAAGGTTATTCACAGTAAAAAAAAATATTCTTAGCATTGTCATAATCCTAATAAGGAGCTATCAGTTTCACAGACTACTGTTTTTTACTGCTTCTGGTGTGTGGGTTCAGTGAGCTCAGTAAGGTTCCACTTCTATACCAGTATAGCTAAAAAGGATCTGCAAAAAATTCAGATGTTTGATGCTACACTTGTTCATACTGAGCATTCCATTATCCAAAAGGGTTCGTGCAATTTTGTGTGGATATTAAAAAATAATAGGAAAGGGACCCAGTTCCCTCTCTAAGTCAGGCAAGCAGTAGAGAAGAGAGGAGTTCCAAGTTCAGATATAAATTCAGATGTTTGGTTTCCTTCATTTTCCCTCATTTTTATGGGAACTGAACTAAAATGAATGGATAAATGACTAGAATATGAGCTGTATTTCTACAGTCACCTTGAAAGCACTGACTGCCCAGCTGCGGAAAGCTTCTTCTTGCCCAGTGAGTTCATCCCCTTCACCCACCGGAGCGAGCTGGGCAGCCCCGAGTTGGGCCAGTTTTTGGTCAATGGCATGAGCAAAGGCACAGAACTCTGGGTACATGCTGGACCCCAGACCAAACACAGCATATCTGCAGAAGGAGATGAAAAGAAGATTGCTGGGTTATGCTACATGGAGTGCAAAAGGACTCGATCACATGCAAACCAAACAACAAAGTATTTTTACCTAATTTTCTTTCTCAGCAGTTTCAGTCTGAGCAAGGAGTCCTTAAAGGTCTGCATAAAAATTCATAAAATACTTAAGGTTAGAAAAATACTCTAATTTAAAACAGAAGTGAGACCTGATCCATATCTTACTCAAGGACATGAGCCAAATGAAAGGTTTGTCTTTGGTCTTTGAGCTGAATCTCACACATTCCTGAGGTGAACATTACCTTTCCATTACCCGGAGAATCTCCATTTCCAAAAGTGCTAGTAACCACTAAAAGAAGTGTTTCTTTTTCCAGGTCACAAATATTGTATTCATCCATGCACAGAATCTGGAAGGAATAAAGCTCATGAGACATTGCTAGCAGACATAAAAACTAGCCTTAGATATCTCAGATGACTGCTGACCAAACTTACAATTCATTATGCTAAATGAATACAAGCTCAAAGTTCTAGGCCAACTTACATTTACTGAACATTCGAAACACAGGTTTGGAGAATGGAAAAGCCGTGAGAAGCCAAACTCCTGTCTCCACATGGCGTGGCTGATTTGTGCTGCTCACCTGAGTGCAGAAGGCACAGCTGAACAGGCTGCACAGGTTGTTGGCGAGCGTCTCTGACTTGCCCGTTTCTGTCGCGTAGATCACCGTGACCTTGGCCCTGGTGGCCACTGCTCCTCGCATGAGTGAGGATGCAAAGAGCACAGCCCTGGGGAAAGAACAATCACACACAACTTTCAATGGAGCTACGCTAATTCAGGTTGATTCACAAACGAGCTAGGAAAGACTGAGCTTCAGCATGGCCTTTCCTTGGAAGATGGTTCAGAAGCAACACACTCTAGATAGCCCTGAGCAAGAACCTCAGAGAGGAATGTTACCTCAGCATGCACAGGTAAGGCTGTGATTCAAACCACTCAAGTGGTCCCTACTGTAATAATATTTTTTAAAGAAGTAGAACAGAAACACAGAATAGTTGGAGAAAGCATGAAGAATCTTACTTGAACAACTTACTTTGCCAAGATGCTAAACTTTATTTCTTTCTTCCTTGGCCTCCGGGTCTCATCATGCCACACATGTGTTTTCCATGCATCCACCTTTAAAAAAAAAAAAAAGGTTAAGCTTTAGGTAAGGAATGCAAAATAGTAAATAAACAATTTGTGTATCTTTAAAGGGCCAGATCAAATAGAATCTGCATATACAATCCACTGAGTGCAAATACGGGATCAGTCTCTAGTGCATTAAACTGCATTTTACTTAAAGCCAGAGAATTCAACAGAACTTACAGCACCTCCCACATAAAATAGCACCTGTCTGCTACTTCTGAATCTGTCTAGTGAACTTTCATGAACCAGGGCTTGGCACCCAGACTCCCTCAGGCCCCATACTGCATCTGCACTGCTGAAGCTGTCTGCTGGAGTCGGTTTTTCTTTTTGATGATGTGTACCTGGTAGTAATAGAAGGGAGTGAGGACATAGTTCAACATCTCTTGGTGGAACACGGGGGTTATGCTGCCTGACATGGGAGGCACAATCCACACCCAGTCTGCCGGGCAGCCGCCCCGCGCGCGGTACTCGCTCTGCATGTACTTCAGGAAGGACTCGGAGGCTGAGTGGTGATCCATGATGGTTACGTTCTGTTTCTGGAACAATGGCAAAAAGAAAAACATGCATTAAAAACCCCATTCCGCCCTTCTACGTGGTGTAGCTAAAGTAATCCTCTTGCTTTGGTCAATATTTCAAGGACTTTACTCAGGGCTGTGAAATAAATACTATCAGCAGCTACTGTAAAGATAGAGATTGCGGCGCGGGTCTTTGATTAAGAACTCTTAGATCTTTTCTTTAACATCAGCATTTTACCTCTGCAGCACTGGGAGTGCATGCTGCAAAGCCTCTGACTCACTTTTGCCCACTTCTCATATTGTCGTGATTATGTTAAATAAGACTGGAATTGAAAATAAAATATATTAATCCAATGGTTTTACATAGGTTTTGAAACATATATAAATGTGTTAAAAGGATGAAAAGTCTTGACCTTAACTTCCTTTTCTTTTTCTTTTCCTTTTCCCTTTACCTGTGAGAAAATATGTATTCCTCTACTTTCCCAGGTGTAAATCAAGAATAACTCTATTGGAATCATAATGCCATCCCCACTGAGTGAGAGGAAAAAGGGACAGTGAATGTTCAGTGTCTCTCCAGATCCCACACTCGTTGACTTACCTGGAAGCTGTGAAGCACAGCCACATTGATCTCTACAACAGCTCGGTCCTTCCATAACGATGACAGTTTGTTTGTTTCCAGCCCCATTCTCCTCCCTACCTCCTACATGTGAAAAAGAGAGAGAAAAGGGAAAAGAAAATTTACTGTATGGAACTTGGACCCCATGATTACTCAACCTCATCACTTTTGTATCAGGAAAAAGTCGTGCAGAAGGGGAAAGAGTCAGTCTCATGCCGGGGAAAGTGATAGCAGCAGAAACAGCTGAGATTAAAGGTAAGCTGGAGTTTTGGAGTTCTGGATATTCCAGTTTCATAAAGCAGGGAGTGGTTCTCTCCCATCCCAGTGAACACTGATAGTGTCTCTTTTTCAAAACTCTTCCTGCCCCAAGTTCACTCCCTGTGCAGCCCAGCCCAGCTCCCCTGCAGCAGGTTACCTTCAGGATGTTGTAGCGCTGCGCGTCACAGAAGTCGCGCACTCCTATCTCTGTCCCCATGTACCAGCCATTGAAAGGACACGCGGTGAACTCCAGCCCTCCCACCTCCAGCAGCATGCTGGCCACGGCAGGCAGCGCGTACCACTTCAGCTCCAGCTCCTTAAACCACTCGTACCTGCCAAACAAGCAGTGTGAGTTACTATTTGTGTGTCTTTTCCTCCTTGAGGCAATAACCAGAAAGGCCCAGGAAGATAAAGAGTACCAGTTCTAAGGGGAGCCCCTGGGGCAGGGTCTGCAGAAACTCGCAGCAGTTTTCAGTGCAGTAATTGGGAATCACTACAGGAACTGCAGAACCATATTACAAAGTTCTGCAATCTGCAGGCCAGTCCCAAAGCAAACAAGAAGAAAAAAACAATGAAAGAAAGGCAATAAACACTTTGTTATGAGTGCAGCCATATTTTACATGTGTATTACACCGACGTAAGAAATTACGATTTTTAAAATTCTGAATATAACTGAAATGTAGGTTGGGAAAAAAGATTTCCAACAAAACTGTAATTTGCTTCCTCAATTTAAATCTCATTTCATTTTTCTAACAGGCATTTTATCTTTCAGAATAATTTACCATCATTTATCCTGACAAAGAACTCATAAAAAAACTGCCACAGGCGCAGCCCAATAGCCTGCCAAGGTGAGGCAGAGGCAAAAATGTAATTATCTAAAACTTGAATGCTTACTTTGGATGCTCCATTGGCACTTGGAGGACAATTTCTGGAGGTAATTCAAATATTTCTGGGTCTTGGCCGTTTGCTTGGAGAACAAGTGGAAGTACATCAAAGCGGCCATATTTCGGCTTCCACCCAAGCTCGATGCACAACTGCAAATACAGAAAGCACATTTTGTGTTCTTTTCAGGTTTCCCCTCCAGATCTGAAGACAAAAGAATTTTAACCCTCTGAAACCTGCTGAGGTAAATTCTAAATGAAGAAGGTTCTCTTTCCCATTCAAACAACGTTGAATCCCGTTGATGAAGTACTGGTTGTGTCCCTGGTCGTGTCCCCTGACAGTATTAGCTCACGCTGTTCTGGGATGGAGGGCAGCACTTTTATATCAGGACTGCAGGAAATTATTGTTTCAGCCTGCACCTAGAACCTGGGGAAGAACATCCCATTCACTCCTCACCTCCCTAGCACTCTGCACAAAGGTGTGAGGAAAAAGCCGCAGGGCGGTGGGTTGGCCGAGCCGGGAAGCAGCTGCGGCAGTGAGTCTGGAGCTGTACCTGTGTGAACTCCACGGTGGCAGGGTCTCCGAGGACGGAGCCGTCTGGCAGCTGGTAGCCAGCGTAGCGGATCAGCTGGCTGTTCCACACGCGGAAGTCGTGCTGCCCGTCCGTCCTCTGCGGGAACACCGTGATGGCTGATCTGCCCAGGACAAAGCACACCCTTACACCGCTGCAGCACACCAAGCACATCCTCACTATTCACACAGAAATTGCCACCGGCACAAAATGTTTCACATTTCTAGAATGAACATCAGTAGGAATAAAATCATTCATCCTCTTTACCCACCTCCCCGAATCTTCAAATTATCTCTTTTCCCCAGGAACTGCAAAAAGTTTTGCAACATCAGCCATGAAAGTTATAAAATTTCAAGATGGTTGATGGAACACGTGAGAGGAACATGTGAGTACCAGGAAAATTAAGAGCAGAGACAAGTTGTCAAAATGTTTAGATAGACCATTTCATGTGTTATTGATGCTAGATCTGGATGTGATTTTTGTTGTTTAAAATTAAAATTAAAGAGACCTACCTTATATTCCCATTGTTTGTGGCATACTGAATATGATGACAGATATGCTCAAACATTTCCTTGGCTGTTTTACAGTCCCGTGCATCAAACACCTGCATGTTTCCAACAGAAATGTAAAGAAGAAGAGTAATTTTGAAACAGTAATGCAAGGTTGTTATTTCTGCTATGCAATTAAGGAATGGAAAGATTGTAGCTCCACTAGGAAAGGCTCATTTCCATAGTCCTTATATGCATCATTTTCACACGTAACACTCCACCAAGGACCAAAACATGCACCTGGTTCCATGACACACCTGGTTCCTGCACTCACACTGCTACACATTTTCATTCAGCCATGAAGCAGAGAACTACAAAAAAACCGATCTCGTGATATGAACAGGAGGGAGTCCTCCTCAGTCGAAGCAGTGGCATGTTCTGCCAAAGGAAAGGACATTCTTCTGAGTCACAGCAGAGGGCTGTTTGGCCACAGCTTAGGTGTAGATCCACAGCTCACCTGCAGATTGGACCACTGGATTCTCCCGATGCACCTGGGCGCGTTCCTCCAGGCCTGCTTGGCAGCAAAGGTCAGCTCATCCTTTGTCAGGTGGTAGGTTCCTGTTGCTTCTATCTCCTTGGTCACTGTTTCCAGTCGGCCCAGCTGTTCTTTGATTTTTGGCCTTTTGAACAGGAAACAGCCATGAAAAGAAACAATGAGAATTTCATTCAAAGTGCAGATGTTCTCCTTATGTTCTGTCTTCAAAATTTAAGACTTGTCCTTATGGAGTGCAATGACAGAGCTTACTGGCCTCATGAAGAAACTAACACACTTGAAATCTAAATAGTGACACCATCCTTTCACCACCCAATACATGAATGGATTGGTCACAAGCTATTCTGTGTAAGTTTTCAGTTTAAATTTGGATTTTCTAGATTAATTTGAAGAAAAAATCACAAGCAAATGAAAACCAGAGAACAGGTGAGTTTCAGGGCAAATGTAGGCTGAGAGTGACCGTCCTCTCAAAGTTCCATTGTTTTTACAAGGCCACAGCTCTTCTGAGTCAAGTAAGTAGGATTTTCATTCCTAAAAGGAAGTGCTGAGCAATTCCTTTGTCAGGGAAACCAACTCTAAAATTCTTGAGTTTGATAACAGAGAATGAAGTCAAAACATTAGAAAATATTTATCACAGCAGAGACAAAAATTGTTTTGTTGTCTTACAGACAGAATGAAAATAGCCTGCACTGTCTGAGAGTTTTCACATTTTCAGCAAGATGAAAGATCAAGGGCAAGCATGTGAGATAGTGTAAATCAATGTGATCAAACAGCCATGAGCAGAGACACAGAGATGTGCAAATGCAATAGGCTGGTGAGGACAGCCTGAGTTTAAGACAGGGACTTTCAGAAAGATTCAGAGGGAAGAAGGATCTGTAAAGAGGTCAAAGTGTCTAAAGTAGTTGCCAGTATGTGGCCGACTCCTTTTGAAAGTTCGATAATGTTTTCTAATGGGATGAGCAAACACTGAGCTGTTGCTTGAAAGCTCATCATGGGGAATGTCACTGCAGGCCCTTGGACATCAACCAGCTGTTCCAGCATTTCCTGCAACAAGACGCCCCTGCACCATGGCCATTTTTGTGAAAACACAAACCCCTCTCGGAATGCTCAGTGAGCTTATGTTGATAGCACAGGGCAAGGGTGAGAAGAAACACTGGCCTTCCAATCTTTGGCTAAAGCCTTGAGAGGAACACAGAGAAAAGATACTTGGAACAGCACAAACAAAAGGCATTAACCACATTATGCATGTCTGAGACTGATCCGAGTGCAGCTAATCCCAAGAAAATAGAAGCTCTGGCAGAGAGTCCTCAATGTCCTGGAATGTAGCACACTCCAAAGGGATGGGGCTGAGGAGTGCATGGTCCAGAGTCCTTCCGTGTTCCCAAGATCTTGGATTGGCAGATGGAGCACATTTTATTTAGCTTTTCTAATAGTCCTTACATATTTTTGAATGCATGCCATGTAACAGGTTACCAAGAGCTGTGAAGAAACCAAACCCTCGTGGAGGCTCACAGACAGACAGGTAGGTAGAGGATTTTATACCAAAAATAAAGTTGACTTACTCTTTAAATGAACTGTAGTATTGCTTGAGGAAGTCTATTGCCTGAGGTAAAAGATCTTCCAGTGGAACTGGCACATCTCTGGTACCTCTCACCAGGCCCTTTGGGGTCATGAGTGACCCTTGGCAGGCTTTGGTCCGGCAGTTGATAACCTGAAAAACAATAACATGTCCAAAAACAATGTTGCATTCTGTATATTTTCAAATTTCTGAAAACCCCCTGTTCAGATTTCCATATTTTACCTCTTTTGCAGTCAGATGTAGTGTGTCAAGAAAGCTGGATCCATTTTCCAAGTTTCTTACTCTTACATGTCTTGGACATCCTGATATTTGGTTGGAAACTTTGATGCCATTTGGAGGGAGATTCTGGACAGAGAACAGATAAAAATGCATACTGTCTTCAGACCTATTGAATATCTTTCAGTTTAATTTTAAATTTTATGTTAGCATAAAAATATTTCAGATTAAATTCAAGAAACTAGATGTAAATGTGATCTGCTCCAACATGAGTATTTGACTACAAAACTACTGAGCTAATCTACAGTTTGATATGAAATGGGGGTAAAAAAGTATTTTTGTACTAATCAAACAGTATTTGCCACTGCAAACACCTTTTAATTTCAATAAACCCTCATCTCTGAACATAATAATCAAAGTCTCAGGAAAACAGTGAACCAATTTCAGAGACAGGACAGGTTTGTTACCAAAGGTTTGCAAAGGTGTATAAAGGAATCAGGCATCCCAGTCCCCATGGGGTCACCTATTCCTTAAAGTCTTATCAATGCCCCATTTTGTTCAGAAAAGAACTTTCACCCAAAGATCTCCCAGCAGTCCCAACATCCTGCAACCACAGTCAGACCTCACAGGAGAACCTAGCGCAGTGTTGAGCAGCAAGCACCACTCATGGGAACAGTTACTATCGAATAACGATGCTGGGAACAGACCTCTCCTCCCTCACTGGCCTTTGCCGAAGTTACGATAGGCGGCCTCTCCATCTGCTTCTTGCTTGGATCGTGCAATTTGGCATCATCCTTTTCTGAGCTTCAATAGAGGGAAAGAAAATTCAGTACAAGGCAATGAGCTTAGTTTATGTTAGGCTTTGCTTTCAGCATCAGCAGGAGATGCTCAGTGCTGTCTGAAATATGCACCCATAAACCAGCAGTGGCAGCAGACAGGAGTGGACAGGATTCAGTAGCAAAGCTCCTTCCCAGAGTACTGTGTGGAAGGAAAGGAAGAAAACAGGATATGAAACCTGAAATAAGTAACACCCTGAAGACTGAGAAATTTAAGATGCATGGGCAACTTATTTTATACAGTGTCTTGTATGAACTGCATCACAGAACTACTTCAAGAACTTAATTACAGTATAAGTAATGAGGTTACTATTTTTACAGCATACACACCTCCTGAGACTTAGAATACATGAAACCATTGTAACACACCAAATACATTTAAGAGCATGAAAGTAAGATGATTTATATCCTCAATGACTGTATAACTTAGACACAAGAGTTTAATGTTCATTACCAAGTTACACTACCCGGAGACCCACAGTTCTTTGCTTAATATCAGTGTTTTGGAAACATTTGGAAACATGATTCCATTCAGGTTTCTCCAGACCCCAAACCACTTAATATCTTCCCTTTTCAAATCAAAGATAAACTATGCAACCATTAAAAACCAGGATCTTACCCATGGATCTTCCTATTTTTCTCCACGTTGTTGTTGATATCCTTCTCTCTGGGGTACTGGCTCTTGGCAGCACGAGGTTTGAACACAAACTGCCACGGGCACAGCATGTTGTATGCTTTTTTGTGGTTTTAGTTCACTGTGCTGAACCTTGTTTTGTGTGATGTGGGAACACTTCTAAGGACATAAAAAAACCAACAAGGTCAGTTTTTACCCAAGAGAGCAACTCCCTTTAACATCTCTCAGAAACTCACCAGCCTAACTGACCTGATCTAACTAACATCCTGTGTTTAAAATGAAAATTGCTTGATTCTTAGAATAGTGATACTAAAACTAACACTTTGTCAGTGTCATGTGCAGCCATGTACTAATCTAACACACTGGCAAGAGAATTTCAGAGGACCCCTGGTCATGTAAAGCAGCAAATACTGGTGTCTGAGCAGACCACAAGTTTAGAAAAGGGATGTGAATGTTGCTGTGTTATTCACACAGTAATGAAAAAAATCTTGTTCATAAATTAACCAAAACATCTTGCAATGCACCCACCTGCCAGAGACAAACAGGATTCTGAGAGGCTGAAGTCTGTGGTTTCTAAGATCTGTAGCACTTATTTGAATGTAACACATAGCATTTACACAAGAGTGTACAAAATTTATGTGATTCATTTTAACATACATTTTCTGCTCATTTCTGAACATAAGAGGGATTTTGTGCTAGGGAAGGTGTGACACAAGAGAAAGACCAAGCTAGTAAATTGCAGGGTTAGAGAGAATTAGCCCCAGTGTTTGAATCTGGCTCATAACAGAAATCAAAACCTGATGTTTCCAAAAAGTTAGAGACAAAGGAAGAAAATATACATTGTCACATATTCCTTTGTAAATTGCTATTCCATATTGTAAATTATGTCTTGTTTTGATATTTATATTACTGTTACAGTAAAAGTTAAATTTATGCTGGGCTCTGAAGACACTGTCTGCTGTAAAGTCACACAAGGAGAGAAATGCATCTAACTGTGCAGAAACTGCAAGGTGTTAGGATTGTTTGCTACTCCAAGTGAAATAAATGATGTGTAATAAGTATTTCCCTACTGTTACAAAATAGGAACAAATCTAAATTATTATTCTGCAATAAAAAACGCTTTGATGTGACTATACAATTTTGTAAAATACAGGGGGAAAAGAGAGAAGAAATGGAGAGGGGGAAGAAAAGAAAGAAAGAAACAAAGAAAGAAAGAAAGAAAAAAGGAAAAAAGGGGAAAACCCCACACAAACATAAAAAAAATACATAAGGAGAAAAAGAAGGAAAAGGAAGAAAATGAGGAAAAGGAGGGAAAAGATGAAAAATAGTTACAGGAGAAAATAAATATAGTAATAAAAAAAAAGAAGAAAAAGCAAAAAGGAAGAGAGCAGACTCACACTTCCCTCCACTGGCACTCAGAGCAAGAAGCTGCTTTGTCCCCTGCACCGTGGGGTTCTGTGGATAGCACTGACAGTGTTACCTGTTACATGCACAAACCTTTAAATCAGCAGAAAGCAGGGACAAAGTTTTCAGAGCAGCTGGACAGCTTGGAACTGGAGCGGGAGACTGAGTCCAACACTTTGCTCCTAATACAGAAAAAGAGATACAGTTTGCCATATAATTACTTTACCTGTGAGCTGCAGTAAATGAAGGGCAGAATGAACACCTGGACATGGTGCTTCTTACCGTGCTTTTGGGAGAGATGTTCCCAACCCTGCCAGGAGAGACTCCTCTCTGTCAAAGTTTCTTGCTTTTAACCTCTCAGGCTCTGTATCCCTCCCGGGAGGCAAAAGCATTTTATAGTCCCAGACCGTGTATGCAAAATAGCCCTGAGCAAGGCTGGACACGGATAGTGAAACAAGGGGGATTCCCCACATGCCCTGCATTGCTTGCAGAAGTGGAGGGTGCGTGGCTGCTGCGTGAGCAGCATTACATAACTGTGTGAGGGAGGGAGGCAGGCCTGATGCTGTGAGCATCCCTTCCTTCCCTCAGCGTGCTGCAGCCTTGGCTCCTGCTTGCTCTCCTGGAAAGAGCAGGGTATCACACTGAACACTGTTTGCAACCTTGCCTGCAATATTAAAATTTAAAAAAATAAATGCTGAAAGGCTTCTTACAGCCTTTTTGACTGTGTGGCCAGTCTCCAGGCACTCTCCTGTACACCAACTACAGCTGTAGGAAGAGACTGAGCGACTTCAGTAGAAACGTTACAGAGCTGCAGAGCTTTACAGTACAGCCCAGGAAAGCATTTAGCCATGTGCTTATCACTAAGGACAGGTATTTTGAGTTTCACACACATATACTTCCTTACTTCTGACCAAGTTTTAAAGTCTTAAAATCTCAAGTTTTAAAGTTTTAAAATCTTTCTCAATAGAGGATTTGTATAATTTCCTGCTCTCCAGAGCTCCCTGTTCTGCCTGTTGCTGCCTGCGAGATTTTTTCCATGGTACTTTTCCAAAGTATTGTGAATATTGGAAAACTGCAAGTCACTGAAGTACAAACCATTCCCACCGTGCTGTATGTGGGAATACCAGGGGGACAGCTGAGTGAGGAAGATGGGATTGCTGAGCTGATTTTCAGTGTCAGACAACATGTGGACATGTACCTTTTAGAAAACCAGGCTTTTCCCTGCAGTCTGGAAGGCAGAATCCCACCGGGACAGGACTGGCAGCAGTGCCCAGTGCTGTCAGGCACCTGCAGCCCACAAGTGTGGTGCCAGAAAGTGCACCAGCAAGGATTTTGACCAGCCTTAATCTTGATATTATGTACGCCTGTTTTAAGGAAATTGTTTACAAATTAAAGATGATTAATAAATCTGGTTAGAATTGCTGACTAATGAGTTAAATGAGGTACATTGATAACTAGGGAAAGATTTACAGGTGCCGACCAAAGATTACAGAAAAGAGGCATAAGGCAGACAGAAAAACGAGGAAATGCGTGTTCTTGTCTCATCTGTCACTCTTTTACTGGGCAAGCTTGGGCAAGGTGTTTTCTTCTCAGTGTCTACTTTCTCTATTTGAAAATGAATATTAAGTGATTGTGTAAAGCATTTCTAGAGGCAAAGCAAGTGCTGTGCACACGTGTTCATGCACGAGATCCCCTGTATGCATCCCATCCAGGATTGCTAGAGATGAATTTCTTGATAAACAGACCTGAGTCTTCTGAGCATTCATCTGCTTGGCTTTATCAAGCCTGTGCTGCTTTGCATCCACTGCTCATGAATTTTCACAGCTGGATTTTTTCTTTAATGTGGTGCCTTTCCTCTCACCGGAATTAGCAGGTGACATCCCTTTGTTTAAAATATTCCAGTCATCAGGCAGATGTAATCAGCAGGCAGAAATGATGTGTGAGATCTCTGCAACTCAATGCCATGCCAGAAAATTCTGCCTTTACAGTCTTCTTCGCATTTGCCACTTTGTAACAGGGTTTAAAAATCCTCTTTGCATCCTTCCCTTTCTTATTAACCTCTTTCTTCTATAGAGCATGGGCAATCTTAATGTCTAGTACTGTAAGAAAGAACATATCTTAGTAGAAGTTTAATTGAATTCAATGGGCTCTAAGCTTTTAGTATTCACCCTCCTTGTTTCCCTGTGCTTGGGACTGCTGAAATCTAGGAAGGGTCATGTAGGGATTGGATATGAAAAATCAGATTTGGGATAACCAGAGGAGGAGAAACATCTTTCCTTAGGAGAATTGTTAAAAGGATTGGCTGAGGTACAGCCATTCAGGGAACTGCTTAATCACTCCAGTTGCTCAAACAAGACCTGTTTTTTTACTCACTTGAAATCAGTAATAAAACTCCCTCTGTACAGTAATAACAAGAGAGAACCATTCATTCCTCAGGTGGACCTGAGATTAACTAAACAAGCTCACTGGGCACTCCTTCTACAAATATTCTACTGTGCTTGGAAGGTTTTTCCTTCAGAAAACCGATTCTGCACATATTTCCTGTTTTTGCACAGCCACTTCTGCCTCTGTCATATCAGAGTGCAAGAACTGCTTGCTTTCCCTGCATTAACTTTGATGAAAGAGGTGCCCTTTCAGAGCAGACTTTGACCTATTCAGTGGCATGCTTACCATGCTGTCATCTGGATTAAAATTTTGTTTTGTTTCTGAGTGTCTGATGGTCTGTAGCCTCAACAATCAGCTCTCTGCAATTTCCTTCCAAGTGAGTCACATTCTGTCTGATATTGTAATATACATCATATCTGCAAGATTCTGCATGAGCTCAAGAAGTCATATTCCTGAAAACATTTACAAATCAAGCTCTGGCTGTAAGGTTGCTCCTCTGAGGACATTCTGAGTCTTCAAAGAACTGCTACACTGCGGCAAAGTTAATGACAACGAGGGCTGATCTTCCCAACTTCATGGAACCCAAAGAAATGTTCAACTGTCCCGACTTTTCATAGGTTATTAGTGAACTTTTTTAAACTCCCTTTTCCTAACTGATGTAGCTATTGTCTGAGACGTCTCGGTGACGATCTTGCAGCAGTGCTGCACGTGACAGCACCATAAGCACAGTACTGCAGCCCCTGTAAACACTTGGCATCTCAGATTTGTTAGGGCTTCCCTCGAGTCTGGTGGTTTCTGACAAAGATACAATTAGCAACAACTATTGCTGTTCCCAAATACCTCCTCTCGTTGACTACTGAAGATGACTCTTCTTTTACACTGGTTTGCTTTTTCATTTCTCAAAGAAAATTTGTTTGAATTTGGTTTGAATCTGGTTTGAATCTTCCCCCAAACTTTGCAAGATGGCAACTCTGGGTGTTTTTTGGTTTGTGTTCTGACTATTCCTTTAAGGGCTTTAAGATATTCACCATTAACTGTAGCCCCTTCTTCATTGGCTTGTTATTTCAAAACGTTCCTGATAAAGTGGGGATAACAGCTCTACCAAAAACAAAATAAAAGATCCAGGCCTTGGCACTTGAAAATATGCAAATTAAAGTAGGATCCCAGCCCCGTCTGGACTCCTTTTTAGTTTCTGCAGATTTAAGGTACATTTAAAGCAGCAGTTTAAGGTGGAAAGGGCAATGTTTATTTTGCCATGTCCTGCTCTCCAGTGGAAGATTGAATGTCAAATGATGGCAGGGCAGGGTGGAAAATTTCCCAGTGTGACCATATGAGGGCGAAAATGAAAGTTAAGGAGAGTGCTAAATTTGCAGACGTGCCAGTAAACCCATCCCTTCCCTTCCTGTCTGCTTACTGTCAGTTAGGCCAAACTCAGACATGCAGAAAGAACAGAATTCCCTCATCCGTCACCCTGTCCAAAATTGCCAGGGAGGAGGAAGTGAGGGAGGGCCAAAGCCATCGGACAATCAATAGCCAGACTTTGTTGTGCCTGGCTGCACGTTGGCTCAGGCAGAAGCGATTGCTGACACCTCCTGACTCACCCCTGGGATCCTCTGCCACAGCTGCAGCAGCAAAGGCAAAATTAAAGCAAAAAAAGAGCAAAATAGCAATTAGCAGTTGACTGGGCCTAAGCCCTGGTGGCCTGCACGCAGCTATCACAGGCTGGGCTCTATGTCCTGCACTCCTGGACATCATTTCACTGCACTGAAGATGTCCCTGTGTGGAGCACAAAGTAAAGCTGGCATGTGGATAGGGAAAAGGTACAGAATAGTGTTTGGTACCTCTGCTCCTGCAATCCATGCTTGTCACAGCAGAACAGGAAAAAATTTACTGCAAGATTACTGTGTGCAAAAATAGTTCTATGCTTGAAAAATAACAAGTGAACTACAGAGCTGCAAATGTCTTCTTTAGTAAAAGCATGGTCTGAAAAAGAAACTCCAGTTTCAGTAACAGAGCACTGGCTGAGGCCAGTAGAACCTCTAACCAAGGACAGGTAACAAGAGATATGAATACTGGTTTTGAAAAAAACAACCCATGAATTTCTGGGCCAAAATGAAGCACAGAATATTGAAGTACAGAAGTAACTTCAGTTCTAAATTTAAAAACTTTGTCGTTTTTACTCCAAAACACACAGCACTGTTGAAACAATTTCAGTAAAACTTATGTGCTTTTCTTTATTGGTGACCTCTGAGTCTCTTTTCCTTCCGCCTGCCTTTATCTACTCAGTTGTTTCCTGCACATTCAGGTGTCACACTTTGGACAATGTACCTTAGTCTACACAAAACCAAAGCATGCTTTCCATATTTCCTGGATGGAGACTGGGGTTTTCTCAGGTAATTTTATGGCTCTGCTTTATATTTATGCACCTTTTTACTACTTAAATTGTTTTTAAGGACTCCTTGCTAAGCACTACAGTTAGGCCAGTGTTGCCTATGTCTGCACAACTGTCAGTGTTCATGTGAATTACATCACATTTTCAAAACTTTCCGCGAGAGTGAAATTGCCTCCCCTCTGCCCTTCCCGTTAGGGAAATGGTGCTAGAGGGTGTGGGGTGTGACCTTACAGCTCCTTCTCTAGCAACTATCTATCTTCCCCTCTCAAAAAAGACAATTTCCATGGCACATTCTTCAGTATCTTCAGAGTATTTTTAGTCAGTTTTCATTGATTTTGCGCTGCAAGCCCAGCTCAATACATATACACTGAAATACAGACAATTTCCCCACTCGGTCTCTGTGGAGCATCCCAGAACACAATCCTCTGCCACACTGCTGCCACTTGAGTTCACGGAGCGAATCTTTGAACTAATTCAGGAAATTTTGTCTCCTGTCGCAAATCTAAATAAAGACTTCAGTCTGAACATATCTTCTCACTACAGCTTCTCCTTTGTTCCTCCAGCCTCTCCTCAGGAGGCAGCACCATGCCGCAGCCCCAATCACCTTGGTGGCCTCCACTGAAGCCACTCTTTGTGTACTGGAGGTCCCAACTGGACTCAGCAGTTCACCAGTGAAGGATGAAGATACTCCAGTTGTGCTGCTTTCCCTTCACTCTCCTTCTACAGGAATTCCAGGCTAGGGACAGACTATTTAGCATGGGTTTTTCAGCAAGCAAACACACTGCTGATTGAGACAACTCCTGACCACACTGGCAGAGAGGATGGTCTTTGAAGCTACATTTGGAATGGGGGACACCACTTTGAAAAGTCACTTACTGAAAATACAAAAAAGAGATGTGGAGGAATATGTGTTGACAAGGTCAGCTTCTAGAAAGCGATGGCTAGCTCTCTGGAGTGGGTTAAGTCACACATTAATCGATAATAAGCAGTCCTAGTACACACATCAAAGGATTGTTACAGATTAATTAGCAGGTGCTACTGTTAGCCATAACAATTTTTGTCTCCATTTCCAAAAGGATAAGATGTAAAACAATTACTTCATGCAGTCTACATGTTTCACCCCACTCGTGCAGTGAGGGGTATTTGTACCACAGCCACCAAAGCAAGAGGAGCTGATGCAGGCTGTGTACTTTACTTAAGGGACAGAAATAGCAAGTTTTTTTGTCAAAAGCACGCTGTTGCCTCACCTTGTTTTTATGATGATTAATTCTGATTTAGTCATCTGAAAACTGGCAGAAGGGAACATAAAGGGAAATTTTCTGTGACTTTACAACACTGTCCATTAGGTTTGGGCAGCTCAAGAGACCTCTCTGACCAGAACAAGCTGAAAACCACTATGTCATTTCCTTCTTTCTTCTCATGTACCAGCCTCAAAGACTTAATTGCAATCTGACAATTCTCTAAAAGAACACACCGCTCCTCTTCCTAGTGGGGTTTTTGGGGATCAACTGTTTCTGTACTTCCACGAGGTGTCAAAGTCCTTGTCCAATGTAATATCTCTAATCCCAATTTTCTCCCATGTTTTTGCTTTTGGAATCCCATTTTTTTTCAATGGAAGAGCAAAGCTGCATGTGTGAAAGACAGATGACTGGCACCCTGCACCGACTTCACATTCATAAGAGATAAATCCTCACAGTTAGTGTCTTGATTTGGTAGGACGACCATTGCAGGAAAGGTGACTCCTCAAATTTCTGCCCACACAGTGTCTGACACCTTTGGATAAGGACGTTAGAAATGACAGTTTGTGCATGGTTTTGGTAGGGTCTTGTAACACGTTCCTACCCAGTTGGATGATAATTTTGCAAGAAACACACCACCCCATCTCTGACTAACCGCAAAGGTGAGTGCACCATGGAGAACGGAGGACCCCGGTCAGTGGTGAGACACACAAACGAGCACAGAATAAACCACTGACCAGCAAATCATCAACTCATTTTAAATAGACTGCTGGATTTAACATTGATAAAGTTGAAAACAAGAAAAAAGGCAGTTCTTCAGCACTAAAGGCAGCAGCAGGACTTTTAATATTTATTTTTCCGAAAGAGCATATGAGCATGGGAAAAGAAAGCAACAAATTGCTGGACAAAGAAACTTCAGAATTCTTTCTGACTTCCCCTCACACAGAGTGATGCCTTTGGGACCAGACTCCAAGCTGCTTTGTGGAGGATATATTTGCCTTCAGCATCACACCTACCTCTTGAACTTGTGCACCCAGGCTCCTGCAGACACTATTTCTTGTAAAATGGGATAAGCAAAACTGTTTCACTTTTAATTCTGGTAACCATGATTAAGCACAGGCCATTCCTCTGAGTATTCCAGGCAGTGAAAAATGGTTTAAGATGGTGAATGCTACTGAAGTATATGGGAGTCTCTCCCTTTGATTCCAGTGGCTTTGGCTCAGAACCCAAGAACAGCATGGAAAGTAAACATCCTGACAAGCAATTATCTAGACTGCCTTTATTAGTATAGACCAAGACAGAATTCGATAGAGCATGAAGGCAAGATTTGTGTCTTCCATTTAACAAACAGCCCCTGTGGATTCAAGAGGTTCTTAAAAGTGTTGCAGAGTTCTGTGCAGCAAAGCTACATAATCATGATCTGTGATTTTTTTCAGATACTTGTAAAATTGAAAACACTGCCGAAGTAGTAAATAAATAAGGCCCTCCCCATACAGTGCAATAAAGTGAGCAGATTACAGGTTCAGTGCTGTACCCAGTCTGTTCCTTTCAAAGTCTCTTTGTTAGATCAAAGAGTTTATGGTTCTGTTCCTCTCTCAGCCAGACACGGATTGCATCTAAGTTACTTTTTATGCTAAATACCACTCATATTGTGTATATTCTTTGTATAATTACCTCAGCTATAAAATCTGCACCTTTGCTTATGAGGATAATGAAGTTAGAGTGCAGGAATTGGCTCTCCATCTCAAATTTCATAATAAACCCTGGATGCCTTTTCACTGCCTTTAATCAATTAGAAATTACCAGACTTGGCATAGTGTCACTGTGACATCCTACAGGCTACTCTGTCAGTTGGGAGCAGGATTTGGAGATCTCAATATTTTTAAACCATGCTTCTGAAATAGTTGCAAAATGATCATTAGCATGTCAGTACCTCCTAACTCGGAGCCACGCTAGTGGAGAATAAGTAATTTCCTGCTGCTTGTCCCCTGAGTCCCAACCTGTCTGGGAGCTGCTGTGTGCCCTTTGAAGGTCTCCCGAGTTGAGCACCTAAAAAGAAATCCAAGAATTACTTTTGAAGTCTTGGCCAGAAAGCTGCAACTTACTCTGTGAGATACTTCCAGCTAGGAAGAGGACAAACTCAACAGACGTCTTGGAGGAGAGAAAGCTCCAAGACTCAACAGGTGTCTGCATTCTGTACTGTAAACCGTGGTTAAACACACCATTTCTGTGACCTCTAGAAATGGGAGGGAAAAATAGAAAATAAAAGAGAAAGCAGCCCTTGTAGTTGCACAATTGTGGAAACCAAAATACTCTATTTTTAGGCATGAAAAGTCCTTAGACTGGCTCAGTATCAGCAAGGTGGTTCCAAAATATACAACCTCTGCCTGTGCCCACCATCATGATATAATATTTTCCAGACTAACTTGTTTGACATTTGTTTTGGAACAGTTTTCCTTGTTCCTTGTTTCAGACTAGCTGAGACACAGCTTTCTGTAGATTAAATGACTGCTAAGAAATTGAAGCAAGACTGAGAAAATCCCAGATCCTGTGTGATTTTCTTTAACACAGAACATGAGTCAACCTCGTCAGCTGCAAGAACTTACCGTCAATTTTGCATCTTTTAAAATCCATTCTGTAGAAGCCCGCAGGTAATGAGGCCATTCAGTCTGAAGTTGTGTAGCTGCAGCTGAAAGAAAATATTTTATATGGGGTAGTGATACAGCCTCAAACTGTGCCAGGGGAGATTCAGGTTGGACATCAGGAGGAGTTTCTTCATAGAAAGGGTTCTCAAGCACTGGAAGGGGCTGCCCAGGGAGGTTTGGAGTCCCCATCCCTGGAGGTGTCCAAGGAAAGCCTGGACACGGCACTCAGTGCACTGGGCTGGGGACAAGGTGGGGATCAGGCACAGCTTGGACTCGATGGGCTGGGAAGTCTTTTGCCTGAATGATTCTGTGGAGCACCCAAACCAAGCTGGCTCAGAAGCTGCTGATTAAAAAAACAAAAATCAAGTTAATCCTTTTCAAAATGGATTCATGCAGAGCATGAAGGCAGATTCTTCTGGGGCAAAAGTCACCCAGGTTGATAGTTACAGAATGGGCAAGTTCAGTGTCCACAGGTGAGGACAGCAAACAGCAGCCCCAGAGCTTTCCTCTTCAGGCTCTACGAGTGAAGTGAGCAATGCCAGGGACCTCTCCCCCAGTGACAAACACAAACACTGTTAAGCTCTTAGGTGCAAGTGATAGATGCCTCCCTCTGCTTCTAAACTTTTAAAAGCTATTTTAAATATCAAACACAGTTATGAGGAAAACAGAAAATAGCCTTCAAAGAGCAGGGCTTTTTTAATGTGTCTACTCTGCTTAATCACAAGCTGAAAGGAGTACTTGATGACTAGTGTATACTTCAGTTAACACTATTTCATAAAGCCTGGCTTGACAGAAGTATAAGATAAATTAATCAAATAATACAAAAGTTGAAAGATGCACCAGCTGGCTCATGCTCCAGCAGAGGTACATCAGCTCTGAGCAGCAGGCAAGGCTGCAGCAAAGGGACAGACCAAGTGGGCAGTGCAGGTCCATGTTCAGCAGCGTTGTGTGTCAGGGACTTGCTTTAGACTGCTCTGACCAAGACACTGCTCACCTCAAATCACCTCTTTGGGGTGACACTGAGGGACATGACATTATGCAGCATAAAGACTCGTTCTTACAGTTTAAGGTCAGGGACTCTCACAATGAATAGATATTACGATACTGAATATTTAAGACTCACAGATGTGCTGCCTGTTCAGTTTGCAGCTTATCAGAGTTTTATATGAAGGCACAATTTATAATGCCAAGTTAAAAGCTATTACAAATAAGAAACTGTTTCCTTTAAAAAAGATGTGAGTGAATATTATTTGTTTCTCCCAGAAGTAGCGTGTATTCCTCTTCTTTACAGCATCACAGTAAAGATCACTTCCTTATGACATTTGAAAATGAGCCAAACACCACAGAGGAGAGGTTTTTGTTTAGCATCAAGTCCTCACGCTCAAGTGTTCCTAAACAAAAAGCAATGCCTGTGACATAATCCACCACGTGAGAAAGTTTACAAAGTGCTAAAGAATGATTTAAAGAATATTCTATTACTGACAAATGGTGCTAAGCAAGGCCTGGCCTGGGTTGGAAATAATCTATTCAGTACCCACACGGCTCAAATGACTTTTGGTGGTGAGTGTGAATGGAAATCAGTAACACTTCTGACACAAGAATGTGATCAGAAGTGTATTTGTCTCTGGCCACGTGAAGGGCAGAATGCTATCCTGGATATTACATAAACCACGAATTTACAGTTTTGTCCATTCCAAAACCTTGAAATGAATAAATAAATTACAAAAATAAATAAAAGGGAAAGATTTTCACTACACGGGAAGCTTCTGCATGAGGCTCCAAGGCTGGTAATAACCAAAGTGGTCTTTACCATTTCTCTGTGGGTTTAAGAGCAGGAACCTAAATGCTAAACAAAATACATTGACCAACCCACTGCTACTGCTCCATCTTTTGACATGTTACTTCCATATTTGTAATGTACAGATTATTTCCACACAATTTCAGCTTTAGGTTTCCAAGGCCATGTATACACAAAGCAGAAAGTATAGGACCAATGTTGGTTCTGGCCTTAGACTGGATGTTAATAAGTCCATAAAGTGATTTAATTTCTCCATACTTCAAGAATGTAAAGCATAATATCACTTTAGTAATCAGAAATCAGAAGTCTCCCAACTGTCTTTCCTTATCCTAAAGTTTGTCTTGCTCTTGCATAACAAGCCTCCAGTGAAACCCTCTCTACCTTAATCAAGAGTTGCCCATACACAGCCTTTGAACTCTTAACTTCACTCAACTCCTAGCTGTGGAATACCTAGGAGAAGTTATTGACTCTCCAGTTATTGACTCCAGTAAGACTAAGGTCTTACTGGAACCAGCTGCAAAAGTGTTGTTGGCAGAACGCAGTTATTACATTTGTGTCAACACAATGAAACCCTGGGCTAGCCACTGGCACAGGATACTCTTCCACGCTGAAACTGATGGTGGTGACTGAATGCTAATGCAGCGAGACCACAGACCCAGGGCTTTGACACCACATCTGACTGGCCCTGATCATTTGGTTACTGCAATCACCTATCAACAGCCCACCACTTACCAGAACTGGTGCAGAAATGGGTTCCTTATTGCAGTAAAAGAAACTGAAGCCTATGAATACATTTGTTTCCTTTCACTGACATTATCCCTTGCTCTGTCAGCAGCCTCATGAGCATCCTGAGTTTTTTAAACTCTTATACAGTAATTACAGAATGCAACACAGCCTCATTTACCCACCATCTTTACGTTCAGAGATTCTGGAGGACTGAAAATGGGAACGCAGATGCACCAGTCTATTTGGGGTTGCTATTTTCTTCCCAACTGCCAGGGCAGAGCCCGGGAGGACGCTGCCTGTGACCGTGTCTTTCTCACTGTGGGCAGCGATTGCCAGCACAGCGGCACCACGGGAACAGGGAACAGCTCTTCAGGCTCTTGCTGGCTGGGCGGCAGAGAGGCAGAGAGCTGCTCAAACACAGGTGGAGAGACCTCAATTTACTGTGTAACTCTCAGATCAGACAGGTCAGTGAGTGACAAATTTGGGCAACTCCAGGGTTAAATGACTTCTGAGCAGAAGTTTCTGGAAGAATAATTTTTGTCAAAAGTACTGAAGCTCTGCCCAAAACCCCTTTCAGAGTTTAGGTTCTCATCTACATGTGGGCTAGTATAACATCTTTGGTCTCAAATCATGCTGCTGGGGAATGGAACTTGTATAGTATGTCTTGAAAACATAAAAGTCTCAGCTCTGCAGCTGAATGACTCTTCAGTCCAGTCATTACAGAAATATGTCTGAGGCACTGGCGTTACTTTCACTATTACAAGGAAGTAAATAATTGTTAGCATTGTATCTCCTCACCAGCAGAAAAAATATTTGTATATTGAGTAAATACAGTTATCTTTGACTCAATTAAAATTTTTTTATTTTGAAAATCAGATTGTTTGTACAAAAACCCCCCAATAAAAATCCCTCAGACATCTCCTCACGCCTCCTCTTGAATCACTACTATCAAAATATTTAGTCATGATGTCTTCTGCCTCACCAACCATGTTCCCCATCTGCATCCTACTGAGAACTGAATGCTCTACCACTTTCCAAACCCTATAATTCACAGATCCTGGTCCTCCATATCAATTACATCTATCATACCTTTGGTCTGATGTTCCCATATCTCAGCTGGCATCTCAGACATTTGGAGCTGCAGACATGCCATGGCTGCACCTTCCAGCTCCGTGGTCCTTTCCCTCTTGAACTAGCCATAAATTAAATAACAGGCATGTAAGAATGATTTAAACACATGCAATTATTCTATTTTGTAACTGAACAAAATATTACATCTCACACTACCAAAAGTCAGTTAAAGCCATAGGGGGGTGTGAGCACTCCACATTTAAAGTTCAGGAAACTGACGTGTTTCCATACACTGTTAATCCCACTAAGTCTTAGAGGTTTTAATCACTATCGCAGTGATACAAAATTCATTGCAGCTCCATGCTACAGACCACACACACAAACCTGGAGAACAGCACGGGTCACCTGTTTGCTGCCCTTGATCAGAAGCAGCACATTCAGAGAGCTTCTATCAAAAATGCTTGAGCGTTTTCTAGTGTTCAGCATCATCCTGGATATTCCTTGTCAACTGCCAAGGCTGAAGCTTTTGGTGCTCTATCTTGCACCAAATTATTTTCAAAGTTTAAACCAGAATGGCTGCACTTTCAAAAAAAAAAAGTACCTAAGTAGAAAGACAAGTGTCTTTCCTCACATAGAAGAAACACCTACTCTGTTGAGCAAGTCTATTACCTTCCTGCTTTATCTGGAGTTAAGCAAAAGGCTGGCTGCAGCATAATGCTGAGTATCTTCTGGTACAGAAAAGGATTTGAGGAGGAGAAGTAAGTGGAGTAGAGAGACAAGATGAGAACAGCATTAAGGGATTGGTAAAACAAACACAACAGAAGTTAGTGGTGTATAAGGTGATGTGAAAGACACGGGAGTAGAGAAAGGAGCAGTAGTGGGGATGGCAGAGGGAAGAGTAACAGAGCAGGAATTCCTGGAGAGGAGGGTTAGCAGAGAAAAGGAAGTTTTTAGATAGAGTACTTTATGAACGTCACTTACAGCCCCATTTCTGTTACGCACTGCCAAACTCTCCTCGCCTACTGCGAGCCAGGAGTTAATTTTTGTCCTTTCCCGGCCCCGCGGGACAGCGCCGCCGGGCGCGCACCGCCACCTGCAGGCGGCCCGCCGCAACTGCACCGAGCGCAGGGGCACGCCGGGCCCAGCTCGGGCCTGTGCTGAGCTCTCTCTCGGGAAACCCTACCCTGGCACTGGCAAGGCGGGCTGTTTCAAAAGGACACGGAGTCCCCTCTTTAAAGGGCGTTTATTGTGTGTTGCAAAGCGTAGTGAAGCCTGAGCTGCAGAGCATCGCACAGGCAGCGACTGCGCAGTCCCGGGCACACACGCGGCTCAGCGGGCACACACCTGGCTCAGCGGGCACGCACCCGGCTCAGCGGGCACACACCCGGCTCAGCGGGCACGCACCCGGCTCAGCGGGCACACACCCGGCTCAGCGGGCACTCTGACAACACCGACGGTCCCAGCAGGCTGATGTGACCCAGCAGAGTGCCTGCCATAACCAGTGACACACACAGAGGATGAAACACTCAGTCCCGAAATCCACGGTGACTGATGCAGGGGAACCTTGTCCGCGAAGAACCCGCACAAGTCTATCCCACACTGCTAGGGTTGATCCAGGCCTAACAGTATAGTGGAATAAATTACTCAAATCTTAGGCAAGCTTGGGCTTTAACTTAGAAGTTTGTGATTATACAAGGCAATAGTTTTAACCTAGACCATATAATTTAATTTACAAAATTAAATAGCTTCAGAAATACGAATTTAGCTTCATGACATCCCAGTGAAATATAAATTATTGTATTTGTATTATCCAAGAGAAAACTTCAGGCAATAATTCTAATAGAGTACTGGGCTTGACTGCAAGTCCTCTAAGGATGTTTACCAATGTCCTTCTTGGCTTCATCCTTCCTCTTCTACTTCTGGTTTTTATACTGAAAAAAAAAGAAAATTTTTTCTTGTGGGATAAAGCACACAACTAAGTAACAGTTCATACCAACATGAATTTACAACTCTTCTTCATGATCCACATAAATTTATATCCATTTTCTTTAAGATTGAAATTTGGTAGGCTTTCCTTTTGCAGTATAAAACAGTGATTTGAGCCCAGTTATTCACTAGATTGTACCTGCTGGGATTTGGTTACTGCTAAAATATCATAATCTGTGACTAATCTGTGCTTGCTCCTGTAACAATTCCCATTTGGATTTCATGGATGGGCAGAGAGAAGGACTTCAGAGTCACTTAGTAAATTAAATCACAGCTATTTAGAGAGCAAGTTGAACTTTTGACTTGTTTCATTATACACCATGTTAAGGTATCACACTCCCCAGCCAGACTGAAATCCCAGGAAGCACAGGTGACTCTCAGCTGTCTAATGGAAACAATCCTCATTCTTTCATCTGAGAAACCAGTCTGACTGCACAGGGGCAGATCCAGTGGGTGACCACTGTGGCACAGGGGAGCCCAGCACCACAGCTCTGCCCCTGTGTGGTCTATCCCTGATCTCTGCAGCCACAGGCGAGGTCTGAGGAAAAACAGTAGTCCTGGAAGTTCATGTAAATTGTCTGAGGATAGATTCTGTTAGGAAAGCAGATGATGCATAGCAAAAGCTGGCTTGTAAAATGCTGTATTGTAATTTTTTCTCCTATAATAGAGTGATACTAGCCACCACTGCTGATATTTAATAGAATTCTTTATGGAAACAAAGACTTACACAGAGACCAACCTAAACTGTTACTGGTTCTGAAAAAAACCCAACATCAGTTTATATTGACCAAGAGAATTTTTAAACAAGAACTGTCACAATCACAGATCCCTCCTGGCTGGGTATTTCTTTTCATCCAGACACTTCAACATCCAGGACAACTATTTGCTATTCAGAACTTGCTTTCCAACGTTTTCTTCTTTGCTCTGAACTGAACCCAAAATGCAGACAATCCGAAGCACTTACTTTATTCATCACCCAGTCAGCATCTTCAATGGCTCTCTTAATGATCTGCTGGATTCGCTCAGGATCATCTTCATCAGCATGAACTTTGAAACTCTGCAACATTCCAAGTGTCACTGACTTGTCAACACAGCAGTTGTCAAAACAAAGATAGCATTTAGATCTCAGAAAAATATTTGTTGCAAATAAACCGTTGGTCTGAAAAGGTAAAATTACACATTGTAGCACCTGGCCATGCTCTTTCCATAACAAATCTGGTCATATAGAATTTCATGTTAAGTATTCTACTCCTTTCATATATCAACAACAAAAAACCCAGAGAACTTCAATTCAGAACAACAATTGAAATTGTCTGGTATGTTAAAACTAGAAAGACACAGGACAATAGGTATGATCAAAGGCATGAAACTACTTCCATATGAAGTATGGAATATGAACAGTCAGGTGAGATTTACCCAGATGGGGGGGATATATAAATGACTGACAAGGAACCAGTATGTTTCACCATAAAAGATGTGTTTATGGAGTAAGTAATGATTGTTCATTCTCTTGACTAACACAAGAATTAGAGATGAAAGCCAAGAAAAATAGGTTTCAGATTCAAAGCAAACAAAAATAAACGATCCTTCACACACTCCCATTATGACCCTTCGAATCCACTGACGTCTCAAGTTATGCTGGTTCAAACAGCAGCAGCGGAACCCCCAGCCGCGCAGCCGCGTCCCTGACCTGCCTGATGGCGTGTCTGTAGTGCTGCTGGACGTGGCCCTGCGGCAGGCGGCGGCAGCAGCGCAGCAGGTACCGGTACAGCTGCACCGAGCTGCGCACCAGCTCCGCCTCCGGCAGTGGGGACATGGCCGGGCCCGCCCGCGGCTCTGCAACACAGAACAAACCACAACAGCCCATGAATTTTACTGACGACACGGAAAGAAAAGCGCAAACTAACAGTACACAAGGAGAACAGGGCCGGCGAACTGAGGCTCAGCAGCATAACCTGTAGAAACTTGAGTAGAAACCTCAATATGAAATGAATGAGACCTTGCTGAGTTTATGGACAGACGGGGTTTGGCTGTCATTGCTCAAGGCAGTCAAACACCAAGTGTGGAGCTCACTCCAGAGGATCACTTTGTGCTGGGAATAGCCACGTGTGTCACAGTGTTTTACAGACAGACTCCCAGTGTAACCTTCTGTAAGTACCCAAAGCTGTATCACAGCCCACAGGGAGTTTCCTCCTTGCTAAGCCAGTATCCTTAAAGTCCTTCAAACTTACAGTGCTTTCCTTGGGCATCCCTAGGAATTCATCCACATAGTGTCCTTTTAGAATGAGGATGCTCATAATGGCTACAAATGGTGCTGGAATTTAACTATATTTCCCATTATTGTCATTCTGTCAAGAATTTCAAGGCTTCAGCTGGAAACAACATGGATAAATATAGGAGAAGACAGGAAAAAACATCGTTAGGTTTGAAATTTTTCATCTTTTGGTAACAGCAAAAGGAAAAGAACAAATCTACCAAGTTTCACTTCCATAACTATACTTACATATTGTAAGTCCACCCAAGTCCTATAAAGTGCTAATCAAAGACTGTAAATGCCTTGTCGTTTAACAGATGGTTGCCATCTGCAGAGAACTAAATTAACATTTGAAAAAAAAGCACTTTTACATCATTACTCTTAAGAATAAAGATAATAAATAAGCAACTGAATAATGAAGTAGGTGCATGCTGTTATTTTAGCATCCATTATAATACCTACTCATTATTTGGGATATTTTTTTCCTTTTTCTGAAGCAATTTAAGTCCTTTAGCCAAATGTATTTCAGAGTACACCACCACAGCTACTACATGCCTGGGCTGTATATTTGCACAGACTAGATCTTGTTGCAGTGGGGAAAATCTCCTCTCTATGCACCTATAAATGCCCACCATCATGGGGTCAAAATATCCCCAGGCTTCAACATGTTCATCTCTTGTTTTCTTCCAACGTTTTTTTCTGTAAAATGTAATTTTCTCTTTGCAGTGAAACCTACGCTGGGCTCCATGCATTTTTGGTTTGGATTAATTTCACTTTGGCATTCAAGTATGGGAGGTGATTACACGCCCAACAGTCAGCTGAGAGATCCCTGCATTCCCCTTCAAGCAGCAGAAAGACAAGCAACTCCACAATGTGACTCATAACATATAGACTGAACTATTCCCTGCCCTTCTCTCCAGGAGAGAGAGAAGTTTCTATCATCCAATATAGAAAACTGGAATATATAGTTGGATTCAAGTTGATCTGAACCCAAATTTAACTTCACACACATGTTTTTTGGGCTATTTCCTTGGCTGGCAAGAATTGGTGTAATTCCACTGACCCTAAGAACCCAACCCTGCATTTCACACGTTCCCACTAAATACAGTGAAACATCCCAAAATTCAATACGGCTCCCAAAATACACTTTGGGACCAGAGCCAATTTGTGAAGTTGTTTCTAGGCTTTGATGTGTAAACTCATCATATGTCACTGGGCTCTAATTAAACCTAAGTGGTGCAATAGATTTCCTGTCACAAACGCAAAGATCCCTCCTGTGCTGGGACTGTCCAGGACAGCTTGCTCCAGCACAAAGAAAAGCAGCTCTGGGAGAGAGGAAGGAACCAGTCATGGAAACATATGGATATGGAAAGATGAAGCTGATCAATGGAATTGAAAATGTTTCACTATAGATAATTAGGAATTTTCCACTACAGTAATTTTTCATAGGAAAATGATGAGCTGTTGAATTCAAATTGTGCGACAAACACATTTGCACTGATGAATTTTTTTGGGAAAAAAAATTGTTCACCTTTCCATAAATACTGGACTTTCTAAAAGATTTGAAGATGGAAATTTTCACCCTATTATTAAACCTAAATTCCCTCTATGAGGCTCTCATTCTCAAATTAAAAAACCAAAGTCCTGAGTTCTGACAGATTCACAGCTTCAAAAATGCTACAAATGCTGTGACATGGGCAAGCTTCACTGGGAAATTTTTCCCCAAAGATCTGTTTTTCTTAGGATGTAACTGAATCCAGTGAAAACTTCACTGGAAATCTACCACAGCACATGGAAAACTTGATGGCTATTTTGGTAAAGTGGCTGTTTAGTAAGAAATAATCTCATGACCTGCCCATTGTTAAGTTCTAGGATACTGGTGCCCTGTATGAGCACACCTCAACAGGGACTAGACCCTGACAACAGATAATGCTACACTTTGCACTTGTGCACCCCAGTGCACTGGAGAATTTGCACAGCTACTACTGTGATTTGCCCCTTCCTCAGCACAAAAAGGACAATGAAGCACAGTACGAATATGCACTGTTGCCTTTTGTTATTCAAACATCTCCCCTCGAATCTCACAAATGTTACCAGTTTTATCTGCCACGCAAAAATCCTCGACCTCACAAAATCTGGCTATAATCCTGACTAATAATGTAAATCTCCCTCTGATAACTTAAATATCATGTACAGCACAACAAACAAACAATCTACACCAAGAACTGTTGAGTCAGAAGTAAAATAATCTGCTAATTGTGCTTTTCTGGAATGGATGACTGTATAATGTCCTAATCAGAAGGCTGAAATCACATTTGCATTTAGATAAAGCCCCATTCACAAAGAGACAAGTATAAAAGGAGACACTGAGACTATTGTGGCATTTCTCTGCATTGCATAATCATTTACATTCCTGATAATGATATTCAGATAGTGAAGCAAAGGCTGACCAAAGCCAATTAATCTTCACTCTGCATTAGCAGGTTTGGCAATTGACCCCATGCACAGCAGAACCCTGATGAAGCTGAGATGACACTATGGCGCTGCTCTCAGTTTATTTTTTTTTCTGCTATTGTGAGTGTTTTTCAAGCAAATCCCCACAGTTCAACAGTTATGATCCCAATCCCTCTGAACTAGTTAAACAGCCACCAAAGCTGGGCTCCAGAGACTGGATGTGTTAATTAAAGGACTGCAAGAGTTACCTGAGCTGCTGCTGTTTACAGGTTGGCTCCCCCTTCCCCCTCTGCCCTCTCCTTCCCCAGTGCACAGGCTGGAGATGTGTTTTATTACTTTGAAGTATTACACCCTTAGAAGTCTTAACTCAGGAATTTTTGATTCCCCATCCTAGTCAAACCTCAGGAAAAATAAGAATGCCAAAATAAGAAAGAAATTGGAAGCCTTCTGAAACCTCTTTAACCACAAAACATCGTAGTTCATGTTGTGACATCAGTCCAGGAAGGCACGCAAGTGAACGGCTGCTACTCAAAAGGTTCTTACTCTTTGGTCGCATCCGTCTTCCCTTCCAGGTTTCCCAGATTCCCAGCTGGCAAACGCAGCACAGGCCTGTGAGCCCAGCCCTGAGTGCCTGCAGCAGGGGCAGAACTCCCCGCTCCCGGACACAGCTGCCCTCCCTGCTTATGCCACTGTCACACCTCCCCTCAGTCCCCAGTGGGTCATGGGAGCGCCTGGCGTGTCCAGGGCAGCGTGAGCAGTTCTGCTGCCCCAGGCAAACCAGCCAACGTCCCTCTGTCTATCCGTCCATCCGTCCGTCCCTGCCCGCTCCCAGCCACTCAGAGCCCCGGAACACTTGGCAGCCACGGGCACGGCTGCCCTGCAGCCCCAGCCCTGCTGTGTGGGTGAGCACGGACAATGCTGCAGTCACTTCCCAGCAGCCACATCTCACTGGCTCTTATTGAGATCTGCTGGTTTGATGTGATCGCTTCTGACGAGCTGGGGCCAGGCATTGTTGGGATTTTGTCCTTTCTAAACACGAGCTGCAAAGTCCCATTGCATGAGCGATGATAGCTGGTCATGTTCTGTTCACTTCTATTTCTGTTGCTCTTCCCTTTATGCTTTGATTGATGCGTGAGGCAGAAGCAGCGTCAGGTGGCTGTGCAGAACAGTTTGGGGGCACAGCCCTGCAGTGTAAAATTTGCTTAACACAATATTTGTAGAGCACATGAAGGATTAAGAACTGGCTAATGACAGATCCCGAAGAGCTGTTAGTTGACAAGGCATCACCACTGCGTGGATGCTCTTCATGCAGTTCTACAGCTTCAGGATCAGGCCTAATGTTATTCAACAATGTCACCAGTTTGCAAACATAAAACATAATAAATTTTAAACATAATAGATATACAAAATATAAAATTGCAATTGGTAAAACTTGAGGATGACAAAGAGTGCTAGAGCTGGGCTTAATGACCACGTGTATAAATGAACCAAAGCCCCAGGGCAGATGTCTTACCTTACACCCTGGTTTGGTATCACACAGCAGAGACATGCAATACTGCAAATAAAACACTCAGGCTGTTGCAATCCTACACCAGTGACGAAACCTGCTGCCCATGCTGAGGCCAGACTACCTTGTTCTGTATAATTAATAAGCATGATCAGACTAATTAGAGTAATATTCTTTGGAGCATGCTCACTAGTGAGGACAGGAACCTCCCTGGTTTAGGTGCAATTCAAACTTCTCTATTTTTTTCTCCTGAAAATGACTTCTTCTGGCTTAAAGAAAATTCTGAAAGGCACAGTCTCAAAAGAACTTTTTCTTCACAGCTCTGAACTGCTCAGTTCAACTGCTGTTAAAATTAATTTTGTTCTCAGTGGCCAAATCTGTAAGTATTTACCTTTGGGATCACGCCTGAATAGGAATTATCAACTTTAAACCAAAACCGCCTGTTCATTCCTTCCTTTCTTGTAAATATTGTATTTTGAAATGTTCCAGTGCTTAGTTCCAGTTTAGCAATTGTGATTCTCCCAACTAGTTTGTGCCAGTTAGTGCAACAACTTTCTGGCTAAGCCTGTATCACCTTCTAAAACATCCCACTGGGCACAAAATAAGCTGCCACAACTTTTGTTGATGGACAGATACCCAGTTGGCAGAGTAAGGCATGGAAGTGCCTTTGAAGGGCAAAACCACACTGTCTGATTAATGACCACATTAACTCTATGGACTATGGCTCAGACAAGCATGGGAAGAATAGTAAGTCTTACGTAAGGTTTTGTAGTGGTTTCTCACTGTTCAGGAAGGACTGAAACTGGTTAATTTTACCATTATTTAACACAGGCTCATTTTGCTCATGCAATCCAGCTTTATAATTTTTTTTTAAGAAGTCAAGAGGGTAAAACAAAGAGCTGTCAGTGCAGAAAGGGCTCTCCTTAGCAAAGTACAAGAGTTGAAAAACTCGTAAAGGTGGAGAGTCAGAATTTAAAACAGCAGAAGTTGCTGTGATCCACACTATTGACTAAAGTTTAATTAAAAAATCTTCAATTTTTTATACCAAAAATGCTAACATACTACTCTGAACCTTCCTTTAGTGCAAACACCACACCCAGCCTACAAGGGAATAAACCCTGTGCAGTGTGACCTCTCCTTCTCCTGCTCCCCCCAGCACATCCCTTCCAGCCCTGACTGAGCACATAATCCCTGGATGGTGACAGTGGGGCTTGTGCCCTGCCCTGGGATCTACACCTCAACCTGGAGTTGTCCTTCCCAACTCACATCATCCTTCCCAGCAGCATCAGGAACAACTCAGTGTCTGTTATTCCAAATCCACACCTGCTGAAATTTAGCACCTGCCAATCCTTCACTCTCAATCACAGTAATAATCTGAGCCAACCCCTTCCCTGGCATAAACCCTGTCTGTGGTGGAATTAAACCATAGATGAATTTGACCCACCACATCCTCAGCAAAATCCACGTTCGTGGGAGCAATGTTTATAAGCAGCAGTATTACAGGACATGTAAGTCTGGGTTCCTTTAGCCTCTTAGCGGGGATTGGAACCGGCCCAGCTCACTAATCAGGGATTGTTTCCATACCAACAGCTAATCAGGGGCAGATCCTGCCATGTCTAAGGGACACTTGCGAGCTCTTAAAGCCATAGCTCAAGTTTTCTCCAAAACTTCACTTCACTCTCCAAGGCCTAGTCTACCTCAAAGGCAATCTGCCTTATAAATGATTATTCTACATTTCTGGTTTTGACTGAATGGCTCTGGGACAATTAAAGTATTTCCTTTGTTTCTAAAGTACTTGAACATTGATACAGAATGCCAGAGAACTCTTTTCCCTTTGCATTTATTAACACCCGACTGAGTGAATGAGCATGGCAGGACAATTCTGAGTGGCAAAAGCACTTGATGGAAATGGAGCTGCCTTAGGTTTCACCCATGATTCTGGTTTGTTTACATTTGGTGAAACCTCAGGAAAAGGGGGATAAAAGCTTTGGTTCAATCGAAGCCCTGGTGGTAACCTCCAGTGCTAATAATTAACTCAATTGTGCTGAATTAATTTGATATAATTATTGGTGATGAAGCAAAGACAGCAACACAGAGAAACTTTGAGAGACAGGAAGAACAGAAGTCTTAACAATACAAAATACCCTATAAATAGTATCTTTTTTTTTTCCAAACTGAGTCAAAGACACAAAGTGAGTTCATTACAGTCATCTGGCTTCACTCAACCCTCCAAATTACCCCTGTACCCAGACAAATGGCTGTGAAATCCAGCAAGTGCACTAGAATTACAGCAGGCCCTGATGAATTTGACACAGCACTCAGCACAAGTGTCTGTCCCCATCCAATTATCTAAACAATGCAGATTTAATAATATATTTAAGAGATCCACAATGCTTCTCCTTTAACAGAAGATGTTAATTAAGAACACTTTCCTGTTGTACTGTTGTCAGTTGGGTGTTTTTTTTGAGGAACAATCTGGAGGATGCTGCTTACGGAGTCTTTTCATTTGATCTGCAGTTTTTATCTAGTATTTTCAGACTTATTCAGTTCAAAACAAACAAACCCCAACTATAAAAACCAAACATCTATCTTTTTCCTTCCCCATTTAGTATTTCTGTGATTTGCTTTGAAAAAGTATTACAGAAATGCCTTCCTTGCTATGAAAATACACACATTTTACGGAGGGTTTTTTAATGCTTACGTATCGTACAAGAAAAAAAAAGGTCAGTGGAGGCAAAAATTAAATGTGGTTAAGTCTTGGGAAGTGGGTTAAATGACAAGGAAATCTAAGGCATTCTATGCTAATTAATGGGGAAGTAGCACCAGAATGTCCCAGGACCCTGCCCTGCTGCCTCACGCTGGAGGAAGCACCCCTGGCCTGTTACAGGGTCAGACGTGCCTTCAGCACGCAGCCCCCACCGAGCCAGGACACAGCCCCAAGGCTGCCTGTGCTCCTGGGCCAGAGGGTGTCCCTGTCCCACGCGCAGCCCAGCACAGACCCTCACACGCTGCACGCGGGTGCTGGGAAGCCCCAGGTCAATCTTTCTTTGCCTTCTTCCCCTCCAGCTGCACTGTGTGCGTGGGTTTAGCACTACGGTTGGTATTTGCCTGTTGTGAGGAATTTAACAACTGACAGCATCACTGTATTTCGTGTTTTACAGTCCATCCAGGACCAGTGACATCCAGCCATGGAGACCTGGCTTCAGCCTGAAATGCTGCTTGACTTACGCCTGTCACAATGCTGTAAATACACAAGTTTCCAAGCGTCTACTGCGTTTTTATTATCCTTGGTGACAAGAATAAAAATATTACCTCTATCATCACCAATTGCTTCTGAGGAGAGATTCCAAGTGCTTAGATGCAAGAAATGAATATTATTTTTTCAATTTGCTAAGTAGGTGCTGCTCACGCCCCCAGATCACTTCCTCCCTGAGTTCTGCTGGTTCTCAAACACAGCTGATCTTTCAGAACTCGGTTTAATTGCCACCAGGCTCTGATCAGACTCATCAGTTCAAAGCAAGCTCCATTACATCCATAATTTATGCATTTGATTTCAACAGATCATTTTGTGCCCAACATGGAGGGGGCAAAAAGTGTTTTCCATGGGGAAGCTGCTAATGTTTTCTGAAGAACAAGTTTCAAAAAATATTATTTCTGTAGAGACACTACATTTTAAAGTAGTGTGAGGGATTGTTCAAAGTCTCCTACACTTATCTGGACAGCTACTCAAATTTTGTCTATGCCTATTTCCCACAATCTCTTTAGAGAGCTGAGTTACTGCTGCATGGGGAGACATCCTCAGGGAAAGGGCAGGCACAGGCTGGAGGGAAGCACAGCTCCCACCTCTTTCAGGCAGCACAGAGGAACGAGGTGTGGGCTAACATACCCCAAGTGCACCCCACACCCCTCTGAAACACAAGGGTGTCTGCGTAAATGAGGCGTTCAGCAGCCCGTCCCTGCCACCACCCCGCCTCCCCCAGAACTCCCTCTGCCCACCCCCAGCCCTGCTCTGCCGTCACAGCCTTGATTTTCCCTTTCATGGATTTTTGCTTGAAAAAGCATCACTGCTTCGATTGTCTATTTTCAGCCTATATTTAAGAAAACCCTTTGGTTCCATTTGCAGCCACATCCTGTCTCAGCCTCCCCCTCTTTTTGTTCCTAAATATAAGGCTGATGCAATTTGATGTGACATGACAAAATAGCACATTTGCATTGGCAGAAACTTTCCCTCAGCAGCAGTAATTAAAGGGAGTAGATGAGACATTGCTGAAATTGGTGTTTATTTAGCCTGGAAATAAAAGGCTTCAAGATGTCTTGAGAGGGATGTTCAAGTGTGTCATGACCATGAAACTCATCAATGAGTGCCGCCTTCTACAGGCTTCCTTTCTGACAAAGAAACGGTCACTCAGACAATGTCACTGATTCAAAGAGGGTTAAAAAAGAAATCAGAGTTCTGTAGACCATATTCCTAACCAATGAAAATTATTTAATGTGTTTCTTGGGATTATAAATAGTACCAGGACATTTGTGGTTACACATAAGACAAGGTCAGTCAATCTCTACCTTTAGAGCACAGGCTCTCTCAAATTGAGAAGAAAACCAAGATCTCATTGACCACAGTGAGAATTAGGTGCTTAAATATCTGGATTTTTTATCTGAGATGCAACAGCAGAAGACAGGTACTCACCCTCACCTACACCACAGATTTTTATTAACTGTCAAAGACAGAAATCCAGAAACAGCAGCCTGGATCCTGTAAATTCAATAGGATTTACACTACAGAGTAAAACTCATCTACAAAACTCATGAAATAATTTACTGTGCTGAGTTTTGCTGAACAGATGCACTGCAAATACCTGACAGGATCAGGTAGCGTCAGCTTCCTGTACTCTATTCCATTATTGATGACAGCAGTAGAAGGCAGTGGTGGAGGAAGAACAATATTTAGAAGTTGTGGGGCTTTTGTTGATATTTAGAAGGTAAATTTAGTTTACTTAATCCATGTGAAGAATTCAGGGAAAGGTCTGGTGGCTGTTCCATAGGCCACAGGATTTAGCAGACATAATATGGTTTCAAGTGAAACTTCCTGCTCAGGAGCATCTTCCCTCTCTTTGTGCACACAAGGCTATTCTTTAAAACCCATCTGTGTTCAGCTCCAAACCGGCAGCCCACGTTTTGAGCAGGCTCGTTTCCATCCTAACACAGATGGCACCAAGAACAGGGCAGGCCAGAAAAAAATCAGTTTGCATATTATGCTTCAGTTTTTATGGGTCAGATTACCATTCAAAGCCATCAAAATGGCAACCCATATGTGATGTGTCTGCCATCGGAACTGAAGTGATACAGCATCAAGATCTTATCGGGGTGGTTAGACAACGTTTCATTAACCATTGACTAACCTCTGATATTTAAAAGTAAAGGCATTTTCCTTCCCCGAAATTTTTTTACTTTGACAGATCAATAAAATTGCTTTGGTGAGTCAAAAAGGAAAAGACATTATGCCATCTTCATCCCTGAACAACTGCATCGGCACAGCTCTCTTGGCAGAAGGGAGCTCAGCTTCTATGCCAATATTCGCTTCCTCAGTGAGCCAGGTGCAGATGTTGGCTATGTCATCTGTTCCAACTTCTTTGTTCTACAAGCCAGAAAATTGTTCCCACAGCTTTGGGGGGAAAATGGGGCTATGAAGAGCTCTTTGCATGCATTCATTGGTGGAAGAACATCAGCTGTTTTAAAGACACTCTCGCAGAAATAAGAAATGTGTCATTACCCCCACTTGTGACAATTAACCAGCAGAGAACCATGTCCTATGGATCCTGAAGGGATGCTGCAGCAAGGTCAAAGCCATGGCATTCTGTTCCCTCTGCCTTCCTGCACTGCCAGCTACAGCCAGTTCCCTGTTCTAGGGGGGCATTATCCCAGATGCTCCAGAAGCTCTGCTGCCACAGGGACAGGCTTTAAAGTGGGCAAGCCTCTTCTGGGAGAAGTCTATTGAATAGTAAAAGGGATTTTAAATGTCCTGCTATGTTATCATGGCACCCAGAACTCAAACAACTGCCATGCTAATTGACAGCCAGGGCCACCATTGTGGCCCACCAGGGCCACATTCTTCATTCACAAGTTTTTTCAACCCTCTAACCTCTCTACATGATATTTTGGTCAATGCTGATACTTCACGTGTTTATTCTCAACCAGATACAATACACACAGCAACAGCAGATTCCCTCCACCATGTCAAGACTCCTGATGTAGTTGTAGTATGAAAATACTGTTTCTTTGGAATCCTGCTGGCAATTTGGGTTCTACTACTGGTTTCATCAGCATGGCTGGAATGGAGACAGGGTGATCCTGAATGTAAAAGGCTGTTTAGAAATATTTCCTGCAAACATGTATGGTCACATGCCAATTCTGCACCGCCTGAATTTCTACCATTTCTTTGTGATTTGGCATTTTCACTTGTTTCCCTGTGTGAGGTAAATAGGCTCCTAAAGACTTCCATAAAACAACAAAAATTCACTTACGGCATCCAGAGTAGAGGAACTTTAATTATCTTCACAGATTAGGCCTGTCCAAGTCCAAAAGTAAGCAAGACACCTGCAGGGAAGAATCAATTTTCATTATCTGTTTCTCCTCAACTAGCTACTTGAAGTGCCATTAATAAAGAAGTGCCAAGAAGCCCGTCCATAGCTCAATTTATCCTTATGGAAGCTTTCACTTTTGTTTGACCAGTTACACCAGACATGAATGCACGGCTTTGACATGAACAGGCTCTTGCTTTCAGTCATCTACTCTGAAAGACTTTAATAAATATACACTGCAAAAAGATTAAGTAGAGAGAAATTCCAACTGAAGAGAGCTGACCCTTCAGTATTTCCTGGTAAGAGTTGCTAGAGGTAAGAAAGCATTCACCTCCTTTAAAGAGCCACAGTTTCCCACACTCACAACTCTGTACAATGACATAATAATTACTTTACAGTATTCTGTATAAAAAAAAAACTGCTTTGGACCCAGGAGACAACAGACTGCACACAAGAAACTGCTTTTTCTCGCATACGTGATTGTACAGTGAGTAAAGAAAATCAACTCATTCTCTAAAGCCAACACTAATTTGTTTATTTAGAACCTATCCTAAATTGGTTGAAGTCAAGCAAACGGATTGCTCTGACTATCCAAAGACATCTCAATCAGGTTTTATCTCAGATCCTGTCACAGAAACTTTCAAAAACTACTTGAAACAAAAGTCCTGGAAGATAACAACGACAGAAACTCTGAACTGATCTGTTTTGCCTCCCTTTGAAAGACACAAGTCTTTGAAAAATCTATGGCACAACTCTCAAGCACATTTACAACACATGGATCAAAGATAACTGTTGCCATGGATGAAATTTTTTTCCCCAAGTATTAATAGTAGCACAACTTGTTGACATGTGATGATTGACAACAGCCTGGGATGTTCAAGTTTTGGTACCTAATGTCAGCACTTGTATTTGCCCTCTGAAGGCTGTATCAAGATGCACACCAGCAGACTTACTGTAATAGGTGATGTGAAACAAGAACCCAGAAGAACAGATTGAACTTTAAAAGCTCATCCTGAGTCCACTGGCACTTTCTAGCTCTGGTACAAGAACTAAGCACCAAAAGCTGCCTTATTTTCATCCATCACCCTAATTTTCCTTTCTGAGAGCAGAGGACCTCCAATAAGTACCTTGGTGGAGTCCTGCAGAAAACACCTCTCATTAGTATTGTTAATTAGCACTTAGCAGATACACCTGCAGTTAGCTATCCCACCAGGACATACACCACGGCCTTTCAGAAGTGCAGTCCTCCTCTATTTACTCACAGCCAATGTAACACCCAGAGCAACACAATTAACTTCTCCTTAGGCTGATATTCTAACCAGCAGTTACTTCCATAATTCACTTAGCAGGACATCAGGCACCTGGGCTCAGAGAGCTTTCCAAATCTACTCCAAATACACCCAGCTGAGCCTTGGGAACACAATAAATAGTATCAGTTGCTTTGTTTCATTGTTCAGTGATAAACAGTGCTTAAGGTCTAACTTGAATTTCCACTTTGGAAGTAGAAGAATCTTTTAAAGAAAAGTTTATGTCAAACTTGAGGTTCCTTTGTGCTGCCAAAGTGTATAAAGAGCACTGATGTAAATGTGCATTACACTCCTGACACGGTTACTAACTGGTATAAGTTAGTTAAAGCCAATAATCTCCAACTTGCTGCCCTATTTTTATCTACTAAAAGCCCAGGGCCTTCTCGTGATCCTACAGTGCAAAGCTGACCTGCACTCAATCCCTTCTGTGCATCAGACTGGTGACAAGATTTCTGCATGTCCGTACACCACCACCAAACAGCCGCAGCCTGGAACAATGTCTGCATGGTGTGGTTGATTTTAGTATATAACCTTTAAAAACAAATGATAAAATTCTAGTGTGTCCCGAAAATATGTTTGAGAAAAAACAGGCTTACTTTCCATGCACAGACATACATCCAAGCAAAACTTGGGGCCCATGTTCGTTCCTGTCTATGATGGAGCAACAATATTGCTGTTCAATTTCTTATTTATCCTATATCATACATGCTCGCCATATCCAAAAGGAATACAAAAATGCTATCTGTAAAGTCTTTATACTTTATTAAAGTGATTGGTAATAATTCACTACAGGTAAACAGGTATAAATCTGCTGTTCCTAACACGCCAAAACTTATTTATCAGTTTGTCTTTATGGAAATTTGTTTCAGTGGGCAAAGATCAAAGCCACACACAAATTATTTTTCAGAGGGCTGCCAGTGTTTGTTTGTGGAGTGAAGCATCCCATTTATTGCATTATGCCCTTGTCTCTGTATGCCACAACTCTGCTTCCCACTGGTGTGAGAACAGGACCAGGAGCAGAATCAACTGCCCTGCTCACACCTTTCTTCCCCAGCACGAACTGGTCAGCTTTTACTGGGAGAAACATTTCCATAACAATCTGACCACACTTCTCCCTCATTTGTTTGCAGTGAAAGAGTTAATATCTGTGACCCAAATATGGAGACCCATTTTAAACTTGCTGAAAATTGCTTTTTAATCCTAGCTCTCGAGGATTTCCTTTGAAACCATCTGCCATGCACACTGGGTACTCTTTCCCTGTATATATGCGGGATTACTATAATATGGATTCTTTTGTGTAACTTAATACATTTCAGCATATTAAAAAATTAGTTGAAATTTCCATTCTTTCCTTATTTCAACTGCCATAAAAATGACTGTAGAAGTCAAAACCACTGACAAGTTCATGGCAAACCCAGCACCCATATTTATCTTATTTACTGCAGTATTTACCTTGCAGTTCTAATATTTAGTCAGTCTGACACTGGGTGGGTTTAAGGAATAGTTATGAGTTACTAATATAACATATGCACATGCTTCAAATCAAGCTCAAGAATTTTACTGGATAGGAATGGATTTAATCATGTGCTTTGCCATGCTTAAATTTCCCATGCTTACTTTCAAGACTGGAAGACACAACATCATAATAATTAGAGATCAGAAAATATTTCCCACTACTCTTTCAAATCTATTGCCCAGCTTTTTCTGTTTTCTTGCTATGAACCTTTATGCAATTGTATTTTTATAGTAAAAATATGGAAGAGAAAGAAAAATGTCACACTTGTAAAATAAATTGATTTTTAAGATTTGCACGTGCAACCACGTGTGTTTTAGCAAATATCCAAAACTTAAATTAAAGAAAGTATATTGCTTACTATCACAATAATCACAGTCAGAGTGATTGAAATAGCAAACATTCAGCAAACTAGATTTAGAATCAATTTATTGGATCAGCCTATAAAGAAAAAAAAGTCTAAATCCCTGCACAATTATCAAGCATCTTCAGAGTGAAATACTTTTGAAAAAACGTGATTTCCCTGCACATATTCTGAGAACTGAAAATAAGGACAATTATTTGCATAGGTTTAATCACTTGAAGTGACACTGATATTTCAGGAAACAGGCTACAGCCTGTGAACTTCTTTGTTCCACATAAACACACCTCAGAGCACCAAACCTGTGCCTGGGCTTCCTGAGCAGCTCTGAGTCCTCGCTCACACGTTTCATTTCACAGCCAGTCACCCAAGATCTAATACAAGTGAGCGGCAATGCAGAATTCCCCTCCAAACCAAAGGGAGGATCCCACTCCCTTTGATGCCTTTTCCCTGGAAAGGAGCTGTGTTAGATGTGACTAATACACAGGATAGATCTACACATGCAGATGTTGGGAGAATGTAGAGAGGAAAAAACAAGCAAATAATTTTGTTTCAGCAGTAACAGATGTTGAAGCATCATCCGGCAGACATGTTACTTTAATACAATACTGCTCATAAAGTGAGGGGGGGAGGACAGAATCAATGCCCAATTACCCAGTTTTTTCAGGGTTTCCATTTTAATGAGCTTCCTGGAGGATTCTGTCCTTTTAATTTTCCTCCTCTAATAATCCTATCAAATTAGTTTTGTCTAAAACATGAGCAAAAAGAAAATCAGCTGTCTCAAAAAATTTCTAAAATTGCTGGTAGCAGGTTCTTAAAAATGACACATTATATGTCATTTACTTCTGTATAAATGCAGAGCAGTTCTCAAGATCCTACAGCACTGCTAGGATTAGACCTGAAAACAGCTTCATGTCCTGACACATCTGCTAATGGCAAATGGATAGAAACAGACTAACAATGCAATGGCATTTGCTGATAGATCAGTGCTGAAAAAACAACCAAATGCAGAATAAATAGATTAAAGCCACCTTTCTCTGGCTAAGAGAGGGATTAGGTGAAGCCTGGCCTGCATTCCAGCTGCAGACTAACCTGCTTTCCTTCTAGACTGCATCTGCCACTCACATTATCAACAATGCCAGTGACTTCCCACCTGACACCTGGCCAGCCACGCGGGGAGCTGGTGACGCCAGGGGTGGCAGTGGGGCCACTGCCACAGCCCCAGAGCACACAGAGCTCAGCATGCCCTGAATATGCCAGGCAGCACAAGGCCAAAACAGCCCTGCACTCCCTCTGCAGTGAAGCAGTGCCTGGCCTCGCAGGCAAGGCCAGGGCAAGCATGAGCAAGAGCTCCAGTGATGGCACCCGCGGCCTCTAAACAAAAAAAAGTAAAGACAAACCCCCAAGAGCTGTAACTGTTTACAGAGCATCTTTCTCACAACTCACTGGTGCCCCAATACCACAGGAATTAGTGGTGCGGAACTAATTGATACAAATCTCCTGAGGGGAGAGTTGCTGCTGGTTATCTCGAGATGAGAAATTTAGTCCAGAAGGATAAATTGGACAGACAGCTGAAAAGCTTTAGTTCTCCTGGTAGGAAAGGAACTGATCTGGTAAAGAAAGCCCTTAAAGAGATATTATCATGTCAAAAAAACAGGACTAGGAAAAACATTAGTAGTCTTAAAACAACTGAGAGACCTCTGAAAACTCTTGTGTTTATGTCAGTACAGCTAATTATTTCCACCTTCACACAAAAGATGAAAAACTGTCAAAATTTTAACATTTCTCCTAGTTAAACTTATGTTATGAATGTAATTATGAAACTGCTATAAAAAACCCTGTTCTTCAATTAGTGATTTCATTTTTGCATCTAGTATTTTTACTTATTGATTCCCCTTCCACCAAGTCGAAGAAAAAGAAAAGTATTTAGATATTCACAGGCATGTAAAAGACTCTATTCACGATTCTGGCAAAATGTTGTATCAGACTTTTCTGGATTAATTTTACTGCCCAATCCCTCAGTTAATTACAATAATTGTTTTGATAAACAAAATAACCAACAGTTCATGTGCATGTCATATGTGCAGCCTGCATTTTTTGCTCCGAAGTGCATGTATGCAAGATTTAGTTTCTTCAAAAACTGATTTCAAGGACAGGATTATGAAGCAACAACACAACAATGAGTTCTCAAAAAGCACCCGCATCCATGGAGCACTGGCTCATCTGCACAGCTCATGAAATTGTGGGACTCCAGGACGTGAGCCCCGCACTGTACTCAGGGACAATGGGATGTCACAGCCCAGAAGATCACGCCGTCCAGCCTGCCATGTTCTGCTGCTGGGCCCAATGCTCTCCTGAGGCTGTCAGGAATCAAACAGCCCAAACAAGCTGAGGGTGGAAAAATCTCAGCAAGAGCTCTCGAACTAACCAAATTCTCCATGTATAACCAATGCCTGTTGTCTGTCTGACCACAGAGATGGACCCTCTGTCACATGAACCAGTGATCCCTAAGTTCCACATAAGTGAAGATTTCCAAACCTGTTATCTCCCTTGGACAATAGGTTTGAATCAAGACAGGACCTGAACTGCACTATGTGAACTCAGTGCTGAGTTAAGCCTATCCAGGCTGTGGCACGCCCCACCAGCTGAGAGTCTCTGCTCTCCACAGAGCCCACAGCCACCCTGATCCTCAGACAGGGTAATTCAGAGCACCTCTACTCAACTTGTGGCTTGGCATGACTTTTAGCTACCAGTTTACTCCAGAAACAGTGGATCATGGAGAACAAGGTTACTCAACACATCACATATTCAAACAAGCAGCAAACAGTGATGCAACTCTTGGAAAAAAACATATATTTACCATCACAGAGAGATGAAAATCATGCAGTGCTTTTTGCCAGGAGAGGAGGAAAAGGAAATAGCCCGCTTCCCTCCCCTCTACAAAACCCATCACTTAGGGATGCTGCTCGCACAAGGACAAGTGCCTTGTGGTGATGCTTTCAATTCTCCACCTTCTAGGGAAGATAACACACTGTGGAGCTATTTTAAGAACATCTCATTCACAAAGGTCTCCAATTCAGTCTTCAGAGGCAGAGATGATTTTCTTGCTGCTTCAACATCTTTACTGGCATGACATTTCCTTCAGAGGGAATTCATTTGCTGTTCCAACATCAGAATGGAGCAAGAGCAGCTGCCAGGAGAGGGATAAAAGGAAACACTGTCGACAAAGAGCAGCAGGGTCATTTCTGGTGCAAAGAAATATAGAACAGAGAGAACCGCAGAACTGACACTTTCTCCAGAAAGCAGCAGGGGATAAAGACGTCCCCTCTGCCTCCTGCAACCAGTGTTTAGCAGGAAGGAGGAAAATGAGACAGAAAGGACTAAACAATCAGGCTTAAGTTTGTAAATGACTAATTATTACAAACCAACTGTAAGCATCTGAGCATTCCAACTCAGAGCCAAGCTCATGCTTAAGTGCTGCAGTCAGCAAAGAACTCAGTAAGTCCTTCAGAACTCTCAAAAGAAAACACTTCTAGAAAGCTCTGCAGAGCACGAGCTCAGTGTTTTGGAGGTGACATCTTTGGGATGATTTCAAGCGGCAGTGCTAATCCTGACCATCCTATCTGTATATGCAGCACACTGGACAGACTTGGGGCAGGGCTGTCATCCCACCACCAAAAACTGCTCTGCAAGAGCCAGAGGGGGCTGATGGGCCAGGGAGGCAACACAGGTGCCTGTAGAGTCTGATGTCCAACATCAGGGAGAAGCACAATCTTGGATGACACCATCTGTCACTCACACCAGCTGTCCCCATCCCCATCACAGGCACATCAGTGCTGCCCTGCTGCAGGAAGCACCATTCCATTATTTAATTGCTGTCCAAGGCAGTGTCACATTCCCACAATGCTGCTCAAAAGAGCCAACCTGCCTGTTGGCCTGACTGACAATCTCACCATAGGTCACCTGCTTGGTTGGATTACTTGATTCTTTCCCCTCTATCTTATTAAAACGTTGCCCTGAGCAGGGCAGGGATTTGTCTCTCTTCCACAAGACAAGCAGATCCTGCCCTCCTCCTAGATGAAGGAATATTGCCATCCTTGCAAACGTTAAGACAGAAACCTTTACACATAACTGAAGCTAAACCAAAATATTGTCCCCCCTGCTCCTCACTGCATTTTATTAATTGAGTAAATTATTCTTTTCCGGTTTCATAGAAAAAATGTTTTAAAGACAAATACTCCAGAAAATTATTCTTTGCAAAGAAAAGGGCTAACATATCCAAGCAGAAAATTTAGTATTTTGTGTATATGTTTATTCTGTTGCATGTTAGGATCACAGTTTATTTGGAGCGTGGTATTTATCTGACTAACCAAACCTGCTCAGATTCACAGGCATTAGCACCATGTTTCTGACACCTTAAGGGCTTTAGCATCAGGATTTATGAATTAAATATTTTCAGGGCGTTACAGAACACTGAGGACTGTATCTGCAGAGTGTTATATCAGGGTATGTGTGGGCTTGTCAAACACCCACACGATAAATTATCAATAGTGCAGCTCAGAGCACCCCTTTTGTGGATCAGAGACAAATCTGTGCACTTTATTATGCTTTGTTCCATTTAATGTTATTTTCGTCTGCATTAAAGGTTCACAAAACCCCTACATGCCTAAATGCCAAAGGACATTCATACACAACACGTAATCAAAAGACTTACTCTAATATTTTGAGTCCTGTTTTCACAGCTAGTTCACGTGGGAAAAGAAAAAAAAGCTGAAAAATTATGTCTGGAACTGGACCATTACATTTTATACTGTTCAAGATGATACAATCTTTTGTGGGGAATTTTAAGGTTAAAACACTGCTGAGGAGCACCAAAGAAACAGGACTAGCTGATTACAAATTGTCTTCCATCCCTGGCCCATATGCAGAGCACTGTCAAAGAGATTATATCCCTGCAAAGCAAGTGTCAAATCCAAGGGGAAAATAAATCTCTCAAGAGTCAGAAAGGACTAAACTCGAAGCTGTGGATTTTCAGAAATGAACAAGTGTGAGCCCCGTGTTTCTGATGCACAGTACTGACTTCTGTATGCAGTTTTTACTGAGTTTAGCACGTAACCACGTGAGTTTAGTTTAGTTAACCTCAGTTATACCAGCACTCATTTCCAGACACCGGACTTGTACTGCATTACAGCACTGACTGTGAGCACAATGGTAAGACACAGATGCATGTCCCCGTGGATAACTATCTTCACAAGCAAGGGATTACAATTGATCTGCCATGTTTCAGCAGCAGCAGTCACCAATCGTATCTCCACACCTCAGTGAGGATGACAAATGAGCTGCCCTCAAACTGGGCTTTGGCAGGACCCTGTGCAGTGTCTCTGCCTGCCCAGTTCCAATTGCCATTGCTGGATTTTGCCAACTTGCTCATCAAGCAGCTCAGGCTCACTGAACTACTCACACAACACTCCTGCTCCAAGTTCCATGACCCAGCTCAGGGATGAATCCCCTCAGCAGCCTTATGCTTCTTCAGGGGCTGGAGATAACGAGGAAGCGTTGACCTAGACCCGTACACCAGTAATTCATTCTGCTCCACATGGGAGAGATTCACATAACTCACAGGGAACATTTTCAAGTAACAGACCTCTACTGAGGAAACAAAGGGTCTATTAGGTGAGCACTCTGCAAGTGTCATGTTTTCCTTACTACCTTTTTGGTTTTTTTCTTACGCATACTTCTGCATTAATTATCTGGATCTTGTCCTCCTTAACTTTCATAGCATGAAGAGCCTAAAAAGCAGTTGAACTGAGAGCTCTTAAGTTTCATAACATGACAGAGGCCAGGGACACCAGTTCCAAGTGTTTATGAACCCAGTGTGGAAGGAAGATACACTCGTTAGGGTGGGACACCCAACGCTGGCACCTGACAGAACTCCATATGGGCACCAAGATAAGCGCATCCCTCACCAGGCTTCACCTCACTGAGCGGGGCTGCTGCAGCTTCAAAGTCTCTGTTTTTAAAATGGTGAGATGGCAGCAAAACTCTGATGTAATTCCAGACTGGACTATTAGTAACTGTATTGCCAAATGCACCAGGGAAGGCTTTAAAAAAGGAAACCATCTTGAGCCCTGCAAGATTTTTCTTGATTACATTCTCAAAGAGCAGGCAAAAATGACCCAAACCCCATTGTTTCAGGAATCACAACAGGCTGTCACAGTTATACTCTCTCTTCCCCCTGCTGCAGAGGAGCCCGACGATGTCCAGTTTTCAGAGACAAACAAAAAGGACAGATGACAGGACTGCACCTTCAGGGGTTTGCTGGTAACACCTCAGCACTGCAGCTGTCCTGTCACAGCTCTGCTGGGCTCTTTTCCTGCCCAGACAGGAGCCAGGGGCAGCGAAGGACAGGCTGTCAGCTCCCTCCCAGCACAGCACGAGCAGATCCCCTGTCAGTCACTGACTGCCTCTGGAACTGCTCAGCCTGTTCAGTTACCTGAAGGAACCTCTTTATCACCATCACAGGTAATTTAACTCTACCACCATGGGAAAGGCTGCAGCAACCTGGGAGAGTTTTTCTGAAGTAAAACTATTAATCAGATGTGATTAATAGTCACATGAGAAAATGCAAAGTGCTAAAACTGTCGAGTTTTTACCCATTCCTGTGTTTTAGGGAACACTGATGCCTTACCCAAAGACATTGCAGTCCCCAAGCATGCAGATTCATGGCGTGAGGGAACTAAAACAACAACCGAAGAATATTTCCGTCCTGGTTAACACGTACCTCGCACTGAGCCCCCTGAGCGTGTTCTGGGCACGCTGCAGGGAGCCTCGCAGAGACTGCCTCGGGCACTGGGCCACGGCCGTGCTGCTGGGAGCATCTAAACCCTCTCATTAGCGGCTTATTTCCCTTTCCTGCCAAGGGGAGCTCACGTGCAGCGTGACACGGTGCCACCGCCTGCTGCCACAGCCCGCGGGCCCCGCTGCCAGCCCCACACTTCGCCGCTCTCCGGTTCTTAGAGACTCGAAAAACAGGCCCCAAAACCCCACAGACCCCCACGCCCTTCGCGGGCAGGCCCCGTCGGTCATCTGTGCTGCGGTACCGGCCCCGGCGGGACGGAGCGGGGTCAGCCCGCAGCCAGCGAGACCCGAGGGCACCGTGACCCGGACGAGAGGAGAGCGGGCCCGGAGGGAGCCGCCGGCGGGCACCGGGACCGGGCAGTGGGAGGGCACAAGGACACGGGCACAGGAAGCGGGGGTACCGGGGCCCGGCGCGGCCCACACCCCGCCCTCAGCCCGCCCTCACCGCGGCTCGCGCTCCGCTTCCCGCCGCCCCCTCAGCGCCCACAGTGACCCCGCGCGCGCCGCGTCCTCACCTCACCCCGCCCCAGATCGCTATTGGCCCGGCCCGCCGTCCGTCAGCAGCTCCCCTCCGCCCATTGGCCGCTTGCCGACTGCGGGGGGGCGCACGGCCACTTCCGCATCCCTCACGGGGCGCCGCGCTCTGTGATTTGTGGAGCGGCGGGTCCTTCACCGCCCACCGGCTCCGACCAGTGGTGAGGAGAGCTGTCAGTCACACCGCCGCCCCTCCTCCCAGTGCCATTGGCCCAGTAACCCCTTTTCGGGCTTTCGTTTCTCTTCATTGGTTAATTGGATGGGATGGGCGGCTGCGATTGGGCGAAAAGCGGGTCCTGGGGGCGGGCCTTGGCTCAGGAGCAGAGTCCATTGGCCAGCGGCCCGATGTGAGTGGCAGGAAGGTGAGGGAGGCGGGGCCGCCCGGGGTGAGGGTTGTGTGAGGTGAGGGAATCTCGCG
>VZRQ01003545.1:50777-94291 GCA_013397975.1 Machaerirhynchus nigripectus | reverse complement strand
CCTGCCCCGGCCCTTCCCTTCCTCTTTCTGTTTTTATCTTCCTTTAACCCCCCCTTCGCCCCCCTCTCCTCGCTCTGCGCCCCCCCTTCACTTTCTCTGGGTCCTTGTGTGTGTTTCAGGCCTTCAAGGAAAAGTTGCAAACTCCCGAGTTGTTGCTGCTGTGAGGGAGCAGGTTCCTGGAAGGAGGGAGCAGGTGTCTGGAAGGAGGGAGCGATGTAGGAGGTGCCCGGGCTCAGGGAGGTTCGGGGGACACATGGAGAGGGTGTGGGAATGGCAGGGCTAGGCTGGCCAGCCCTCGCGGGGTGTTCAGGGCAGAGGCTCCGAGCCCTCCCTCCGGAGGGAAGGGGGATTGATCACGGTGTTTAATTTTTATAACAAGAAAAACAACAAAAAAACCAAAAGTGAAGGAAAAAACCCACCCCAGCCCCACCCCAGCTGCCCAAGGATGGAGTTGGAGTAGCCAAACCCGGCTGGATGCTGGGGAAGGGGTTGGCGCCCGCACACATGAAGAGACTCCCCGAGTTGTTTGGCTTCGCGAAGAGATAAGGCCAGTGGAGCTCCATGTTTTTAAAGGTGGGCCGTGTATGATGAAACCCAACTTCTTTTAAAGTGTAGCAGATTTAATTTTTATGGCCAAATGACAGCTTGACCCAGTTGTTATCCAATCAAAGGGCATTTTTTTGAATGTCTCTTTGTGGCACAACAGCCAACGCAAAAATGATGGCGGCTTACAATGGCGGTACGTCTGCGGCAGCAGCAGGTCACCACCACCACCATCACCACCACCTTCCTCACCTCCCTCCTCCTCACCTCCATCACCACCACCACGCTCAGCACCACCTGCACGCCGGCTCGGCGGCCGCGGTGCACCCCGTGCAGCAGCATGCCTCCTCGGCCGCCGNCAGCAGCTGCTGCAGTCAAAGCGCACCATCATCAGCACTCACAACACCCACAGCAGCAACTGGACATTGAGCCGGACAGACCCATCGGATACGGAGCCTTTGGTGTTGTCTGGTGAGTAGAGACAAAAATGAACCAGTTTCTCCTTGTCATTCTTTACCTGATCATAACTCATCCTTGTTTTTGTCATTTGAATCAGAATACAAGAGAGCTGCTTACTACGAGTTTTTTTGCTGGTTCTTCTGTGTTCTTAGAAAGTTGCTTCGCTTGTTTGCGTTGGCAGAACGAGGTTCCCAGTGGTGAGGAGCCACCTCTGACTAAGAGCCCACCCCGCCGTTCTCTTCTGAGACAATGCAGCTTGTTTATGCCCTTTCTGTACCTTTAATTAGAGTGTGCATCTCTGCAGCTAAGCCGTGCTTCCTAAAATTTCAGGTTAACAAATGAGCATTAGAATATTCATTTTGACCTGGCTTAAGAGTCAGAAATGAAAAGCGTATGAAAATGTCTTCCTTGTGCAGTCACCTGTCAAGATCTTTGTCTCACGGCGGTTTGACCCGCGGTGGTGCTGTGTGCTACCTAAAACAGCACAGCTGAACTTTGCTCCCCTCTCAAAAATGGAAATGGGATTTCCTGCCTCACTGTAGCGCTGCCGCTGGCCCTTTTATCCCCCAGCTGCATTTCAGAGGAGTCTGTCAGCAGAGTGGAATCTCTTCTAATGCATTTTGTGACTACCTTAGATCCATGTATGTAATTACTGCCCTTCAGGAGCACTGACACAAAACTGGCAGCAGTGTATGTATATATATATTTGTGTGTAAATGTTCGTCAGTGTGCCCTATTCTGAGCTGCGCCTGGCAAGCACGAAGGCTGGCAGGGGGTGTTGTGGAGAGCAGGCGTGTTGCAGTGCACTTCCTGCAGCACAAATGCAAAGTTTGCAGCGTGCAGCTGTGCGTGGTGTCTCAGCCCTCTGCAGCGGTCCCGGCCGAGCCTCTGGGGTGCCCCAGGAGTTTTGCTTTAGGCACTGGCCGAGCTGCAGCTTCGCTGAGAGGAGTGACCGGGTCACAGTCTGTGCCAGTGTACGGAGGCAGAGGGCTCAGCAGGGCAGGCCTCAGGAGAGCAAAACCCCTTCTCCCGGCAGCCCAGCTCTTCAAGTTGGCCACGCGTTACCAGCCCAGTGTTGGTACCAAAATGGTGCTTTCTGAGAAGGCCGAGGGAGCTGCAGGAGCGAGCTGCAGGTCAGTGTTGTGGTTGCTCTCGTGTGCCTTCCCTCAGATCTGGGGAGTTAATTTAAATGCCGAGTTCTCCCCGTCGGAGGGGAGCTGTTGTGCAGTCGACTCTGCCGTGCTCAGGCTGTGGTACAGCATTAAGAAGTGGGTGTAAAAGAATGAAAAACTGACAAGGAATCTGCTGTAAAAATTTATCTGAAGGTATTTCCGTCCGTTTGTATGTTTTTTAAAGTATGGAGTTTTTATAACTTAAGTTGTTACAGTCTTTGCTTAAATTTATGTTATGTAAGATCAGCCCTTTTTACCAGTGTTTTGTTTGCCTGTGCATTTCCCAGGTCTTTATTTTCCCAGTTCTGTTCACCAAGAAACAAGGTGCAGGGGGAGATCTGCTTCCACAATATTCAGTAGAATGAAAGGTCACGCTTGCATATTTAAATATAATATCATTAAGAGTGCTGAGGGGAAAAAGGAAGTGTAGAGGGAAGGGTCTGACTGACATCAGGTAGGAAAGACAGTGCCGAAAGCATCCGCCCATCCCGAGCCCTGGGCCACGCACCTGTGGCCGCCCGGCAGGACCTGCCCCTGGGGGCCTGTGCCTGCAGAGCTGCAACTACAGCTTTGCTTCGAGGTAACAACAGCTTGGGAAAGAGAAAGCAACAAAGGGGGAGGGTGTTAGCTAAAAGCAGAAGCTGGGAGGTGGGATCCCTCCGGCAGAGCTTGGGCTGCCCTGGCTGAGGATGTCAGTGGTGGGAGTGAGTTCCTCTTTGCTCACGTGTGTTTGAATTCAGTGGTCACTGCTCGGCTTTCGGCATTTCATGTTAACCTCTGCCAGTGAGAGCAGGCTGAATTTAGGAGTCTGTAAGCGATATTAAACTGAATTTTAGTTTCATTCAAACTGTGGGAGACTGCCCATGTAATTGAATTTTAGCTATGTAAGAGATGTAAACACTGACTTGGGTATTTATAGTTTGAGGTGACTCGGACATGAGCAATGTACACTTGGGTTCAAGCATGACACAGAATTCACAAAGCCACTGCGACTTTGGAAGGAGGATTCTGTTGTTTCTCAGTATCTTGTCTGAGTATTATTTGCACTAATATATAACTGAAAAGTTTCTATCAGTGCTTCTGGGGGAAATGGATGTTATTGCATAGATAGCTGGAGTATTTGCAGAAGTCTTTCATCTTCTACTCTGATGTGTCATGCTTTGTTTGGAAGGTACGACTGACCTGCAGCTCAGTTCAGTGCATCAGACGAGCGATCAGTGTGTGGTGTTGCACTTCCCGTTACCTCACCGAGAGAGATTTTCTCTTGGCAGTTGAGTTAGCATTTGTCATTAGTTCCTTTGTCTGGTACTCGATGATGTTTCGGGGTAGCTAATGTGCTCCTGGAGTTTTTCACTCGTGAAGAGCCAAAGCCTCGTGCTTCAGCACTTTCATTATTAACTCCTGCGGGCGGGTGCTGCTGCTGCTGGTGTCTACACACGGGCTGTGTCCTCGCTCAGCTGGGCACCACTTCTGTGGAAATCAGCTGTCCCTGCACAGCATCTGCTCTGCCTGCTGAGCTGGGATGGGGAGGGTGTTGCTGAAGCAGGGACAGGTGTGCAGGGGCCTTCCCCCAGGTCCTGCAGGTTTGCTTCCCCACACTCTGGTTTGGTGAATTGCCACAAACCCAGTCATGTTCCTCATTTGCCAAAACCAGAGCGATTTGCTCTTGGAATGCTCCCTGCTTTCATGTTCCTAAAGTGCTGAAAAAATACAGATTTTACTGTCAGCGACAAGCTCTCTCTGTGCCCTGTGGTTCAGACTGAGTAGGGCTGAGTTTTGCAAGTCTTGTGTCTGTTCCAAGAATAAGGAGCTGTCCTTTGGAGAAGTGCTCCCAGTTTTGCTGGGGAGACATGCTGCTGCCATCTGGTGGGATTCCTAAAAAAATAATGATAATAAAAAAACGTCGATTGAACCTGCCAAGGCTCATGGGTTTGGAGTGAGGGGTGAAGCCTCAGTCCCTCTGCAAGAGGTGCTTGTGCTGTTTCCGTGCAGGATTCCTGGACCGGTGAAGAGGCTCTGCAGCTGTGGGAGGGAGATGGGGAATAATGACTGTTGTTGCTGGTTCAAGGTGGTAACACTGCTGCTGAAATGTTGTGGAAATGTCCTGTTGGCTGGGATATATCCACTCCAGTGGGATAGGAATATAAGGTGTGGGGGAATTCTATTTGTCTTACGTGTGTCTCTTAATTTTGAAAAGCTCCTGTTGTTCATCAAAGACCGGGGAACCAAGCAAGCTGTCTTAATAATGTCAAATCCATGTTAAAAGACATCTCTGTGGAAAAGCTGTTACAAGTGACAACAGAAAAAAGTATTTGAATTTAAAAAAATATTAATTCCTGATTTACCCTATTTGAAATTGTGTGGGGGGGTTAACGTACTTGCCTCTAATCCTTTTTATTCAGGAGGACACATGACAGTACAATGTACCAAACAGTTTGGCTGTTGGTGTTGTGACAGGACATCATGTTCAGGCTGCCATAACTTTAAGGGCAGAAATAATTTAGCCTAAATCTGCTGTTCATTCCTGGCCTGCAAAAGCCTGAAAACACTGAAGTCATTGCTCCATAAAACCCAAAAGAATATTGCATACAATGGATTGTTGCCTGGACTCTGGAACTATTTTAAGAGGGTTTTATCCCAGTGCTGATACTAAGCACAGCAGCAGGAAAGACGTTTCCAGGATAAACCGATAATCTCCCGTTCCTTTAAAGGAATGTGTCCTGCTGAGCAAGGATGCAATGGGGATAATGAGTTTGGGACAAAATTGCTAGAACTTATATTAAGGAGAAAAAGATGTTACGGGTTCAGAAAAGTCTGAAAGGTGGCAGGAGAAGTTCTCCTGCTGTCTGATATTGCTGAAAACCACAATGATGTTTTGCGTAGTTAATGCTATTAATGATGCCTAGGCTTGTAAGCAGGAAAAGTTTAGCAAAAGCTGAACTATGGACATTTCTTTTATGAAATCCATTAAGACTTTTGGTGAGAGAGGTTTTTTCTGAAGTTAAAGCTGTCTGTATCATCTTTTTCCAGTCCCTCAAATCTCACCTGTTAGCAGAAGACAGTACGTGACCATCAGGAAATACTCCCTGTTAATTAACATTTAGGGGGACAATTGTTGGCTTTAAACTATTTAATGTGACATCTGGTGTTAGCCTAAAGTGAGATTGTTATTGCTGAGCAGTGCTGACGTTGCTCTGCTCCTCACCCCACCCCACAGTGAGAGGGCCGGGAGTGCACAGGGGCATGAGGGGCTCGCTGCCTCGGGCCCAAGGCGTGTCCCAGACCCTGCGGCATCGTGCCCAGTGCTCAGAGCAGGGGAAGCAGGAAAAGGGGGTGTTGGGGCTGGCTGTTATGGTCCCCAAGTTGCCGTGGTTGTCTCCCCAAGCTCTGCGGGGCCAGGCTCAAACCACGACAGTTTTCTGCTCTTTGTGTTCTACTTCAGTGAGTTTTGCTGTTGTCTGGGGCGCCTGATGCAGATAGACAAAGATTTCATAAGAAAGAGGCCGAGTCATTTTTATCCAGTCATTGGAGGGAGCCATGAGGATGCCTAAGGCAAAGGAGGCAGCACTGGCGATGGGCACGGAGCAGAGTGGGGATTGGCTTTCACATTCACCATCACAATGGAGGGAGCTGCAGGTGATGATCTTGGATCCCTATGTCAGTATTTTTTATAGGATTGCTTTATCTAAATTGGATTCTGACCCTATTTGTGAAGAAATGTAGTAGAACAATGACCTTTTTCAGGCTTTTCTGTATGGGAAATTTTGCGAAGCTTTATGTGTTTGAGTGGCTGGGGGTTTTTTTCAAATTTCCTGAAAAGAAAAAATCTGTTAACGTTTAAATGACTGTTTCCCAAATGAAGAGAATTAAATGAAATGGATATAATAACTCTTTGCATTGAAATTAGACATTGGGATTAGGTGAAATTCTATCCAAGTAATATACGAAATTGTTCATTATTGTCTTGTAAGATGATGCCAGAAAGACGGAATGTGAATAACATTTTTTTTTATCAAAGTTGGGCGAGGACCATTTGGGATAAATTAGTCCACTGTAAATTATGCCAAGGTCAGCATTTCACAGGTCACTTGAAATGCAAGTGGCTTTGCAGCACCTGCAGACCTTGATGTTGTTTGTATTCACACAGGACTGGATGCTGATAATCCAGTTAGATCCTGGTAGCATTCAGTGTTTTTTCTTTTTTCCTCTGAATTCTGCAAATGTTACAGCTTGTGACTGGATCTGCAGTGTAATATTGATTTTCCAGAAGATGTATTTCAGATGTTCTTTTCCTCTCTTCCCCCAACTCTTTCATCTCTTTTTAAGAGGGTATTTAAGTTGTCGAATTCCCTAATCCAAAACAGAAGCTATTGGTGTTTTGAGGGGTGAAGTGTGAGGGTGCAGCCCAACGTGTAGGATCCCCCAGAGCAGCAGATAAAGGCCAGAACAGGATCTGGAGGGAGGCTGCTGGCTGTGCCTGGGCCGCTTCATTTCTCAGGGAACAATGGGATAGAAAGAATAGCTTTGGGCAGGTAAAGTAGAGGAAGCCTTTGGGATATGTTTGAAGTGTTTTTTGATGACTTGTAATGGTTGTATCTGGGTCTCATGTATCTTTAATCCTCTGGAAAGTTCTGCCTTCTGGTCTGGAGTAGGTAACGTGCAGCTGTTCATATGAGAAAAGCTGGCTCAAAGGTGTGTAGAGTTTGCTTAAATGGAATTTGTGTTCATTTATGTAATTGGTGTTGTTTTTTAAAAGGCATGTTAAAAATCCACAAGTACTAGAAAATCTCACAGTAGATGCTGTAAGTTTTGCTTTATTCGTGGTCAGAGTAACTACTGCACCCTGTTTCGTAAAAGTAGACCCCTGAGTAAGGTAAGAGATGCTTAAGTCAAAGTGGCAGATGGCAGGCAGTACAAACATGTATGAGGATAGAGGCTTCTAGGGTTAATACATTTATTTATTTATGATAGTATTTGTTCATAATCAGCAGTAACGGGGAAGAAGTGGATGGGATGGGTGGTAGCTACAGGTGGTACAAAACATAGCAATTACCTAGCTCAGAGGGGTTATAAAAGCTAATGTTGTTGTAGCAGTAACTTTTTAAAAAAATAACATAGGTAATATATTTTCTTTACTTTTTATTTCCCCTACTGTGTTCAGACTGTCTTTTTCATCACTTCTGCCCGTTTTTCTTATTTTCTGCTATTGTCTGTGGTACTTGGTATGAAGTGCAGCTTATCACCAGCATGCTTAAATGAAGACAGTAGTGTTTGGAGACAAGGGGTAAATTGTAGAAAATAAATAACACTTCCCTGTGGAAATCACTGGAGCTCCATCCATAGTGCATTGTAGGAGGAACCTGGGAAAGAGCAAAGTCATGTTCTCTACAGAAACACATGGCCTTCCTTGGTGCGTCCTGTGGGCACATGGATGGGCTGCAGGCTGTGGGTGCAAAATGTGTGAATACTCGTGATTCCAGCATGTAGATCCCAGAACTGAGTCTCGTCTGGGGAAATCCCCTGCTTGCCCATGGTGACAAATGCCTTAAAATCATTGAGGTGCTGATACCTCTAAGGTTCAGTTTTGTATTGTGAGTCTGCTGAGAGCCTCCATCAGTGAAATTGTCAGCTCAGTTTTCTGTGTTCTCAGTTCCCTAAATTTGCTACAAATTGCCTGGGGGGGTTTCAGTAATTGTGGAAAAATGCCAGTCATGTTCAGGTGAGCTCAAGTGTGTGAAGTGAGTGCACAGCACGTGGTGCAGTTCAGGCTGGTGTGTGCCAGTGGGTACAGCCCTGAGGGGACAGGAGGGCAGAAAGCTGCAGGGGAGGAGGACAGCCAGGTACCAAAATGCTGCTCCAAACACGCCAGAACAATAAACCAAACCTACCAGAATCATCTAGACTTCATTTCAGTATTTAAAGCTGCATCATCTTTTCTTATGCAATCGTGATGGATAAACGAAGGCAGACTTATGCCAGCCTTGATATGAAACAACTTCCATGGCTACAGCTCTGGAACATGGCCATGTACAGTCTTTAAAAGTGCTTAGTAAGAATTTGAGCTTTAATCTTGAAAGCTAAGGCAGAATCAGTGTGTCCTGGTAGTATCATTCTTTAATTTCCTCATGTGGTGTTTTTCTATAGAGGCTTGGAAGCACTTGTGTGTGAATGGAATTTTTATGCTCTTTATGCTGCTGGATATAACACCAGAATGGTTATAGCAGAATAATTTTGTAGAATGCATATTCTCTTATTTCTTTAATTTTCTTAGAACACGGTATGATGGTATTTATGTGTAATTTGAATAAATAAAAGGCTTTTCAGAGCATTCTGTTCAAGAACTCTTACAGGAAGTTTTGTGGAAAAATGAAATGTACTGGGAACTGTAGTAATCCTTGGACTCTAGAGGAGGATATTCTTTCCCCTATTCTCTTTTATATGAAAATACATTTTCATAGTTACAAAAAAAAAAATTGCTCACCAGAGAACCTGGTCTTTCAGTTTCCTTGTCCTTTTGGAATGGTGCTATTGCAAATTTTAATCCTCAATCTGTTCCTGGTTCATGGCAGTTTGTCTCCATTATCCAGGTACCACCAGGCGGTGCTCTTAGGGTTTTCTTAATTTTGCAACCTAAGTGGTGTCAGGGTAGAGCCTTTGCTTAATGGGACCATTGAAGCTGGGGATGGTATTGAGCTGGTGGCCAAATAATTATTCAGGCTTTGATCTATGTTACGATGTTTTTTCTGAGGAGTGAGTGACTCTCTCTTCTCCCTTAGCAGGGTGTGTGGGGTTTGCTATTGCAGCTAATGCATTTTATTGTTTTGTCTAATATAAATTCATGTAACTATCGAAGATTATTTGTCTGTGAATAGCAAAAGCTACTCCATAGAGGCAGTAGAGCTTTCAGCAGTGAGCAGTGTTCTCCTGTGCACAGCTGCTGAGGTGTGTGCTGGCACTCGTGTGGGTGAGGCAGGGCAGCCTGGCACGTGCTCTGGGCCACGGGACTTGGTCTCACTGAAAACCATTCTATTCAACCGTAGCTGCTTTGGTTCCTAATGGGTTAAGGTATACTACAGGAAATACGGAAAATGTTCTCTCCCAGTCCATTTTGAACCCCTTGATTGATGTAGGGCACTCCTGTCTGGAGTAGAGCTGCAGGTCGCTGGCTTCTGAGCACAAGTGTGTCTCTGCCTTTTAACTGGGGACCTGTTTGGCTTCCTCCTGCCTTCGTTTTTAAAGGCCCTTGGCAGCCCATGTGAGACTATTTGAAAGGCTTCAATTAGAGCTGTTTCCCCCCAGAGATTGCATAGTGACAGGACAAAAGCATTGTTTAAAGGCTGTTCTCATCTTGCAGTGTAACTTCTCTTTGGATGTTTCTGTAAGTTCTGCTTGGCTTGTTCAGAGCATGTCTTTGGAAGGGGGAATTTCTTTTTGGGACAAGGAAGAAAAGGCATTATTATTTCTGGGCTGCTTGCCATCCATCTTTCTTAATTTTATCAATTTCTAGGCCAGCGTTCTTGGTAAAATGAAGAAAATAATTTCCTGAGTCTCTCAGTGCTTTCTGGCTGTCCTGTGTTCTCCCCAATGCGTTTGAAGTCCTCTAGACCAGACCTCCTTGATGTTGATTTGTAGCTCGTGGGATGATGAAGCAAAATAACTCTTTTTGTTATTGTTCTGGCTGACGGAAGGGCTGTGGATCAAATAGGTCATGGGGAGCCGTGCTGTTCCTCACATGAACGTGCACAGAGCAGCCCTGCCCAAGGTCACGCGTGGGCTGTGTGCAGGGGGGTCCCAGCACGAGAGGGGCAGCTCAAACCTGCTCTTGGCTCTGCGTGTACATTTAAAGAAAAGCAGGATAAAGACAGTCAAAACAACGCAAGAAGAATTGAGATACTATTTCTGCTTTTTAACAAAAGTGGGGAGTCTCCCGATCAATTCACGTTTTTCAAGTCACAGCTCCTATTTCAATTGCAAGGACATATCAGAACAGATAGGAAAGGACCCAAAAATTAAGATCTGCCAGTAGTTTTGTCAAGGGCACATGTCTTCTAAGTCTGTTCTCAGACATGCTGTTGTTGACATGATGTACAGGTAAAGAACAGTGGGGTTTACAGCTTTCTGTTTTCCTGCAGTTCAGCACAGGGAAATGAAAAAACCCCACCTACCAAACACAGAACTAACCAAGGCTTGTATAAAAGTAATACCCAACTTTTAAAGTGAAATAACAGTGAGCAATGACTAGCATCTACTTTATTTTATGTCTGAATTCAAATTGTTGGCGTCAGAAGCTCCTGCATAATAATTGCTGTTAATTTAAAGGGACAGTGGCCTGCATCGCTAGTGCTCTGTACAGTGCTGCTTCACCAGTGAATGTTCTCATCATGAACTGGAAAGGATGTGAAATTAGAACCTGCTGGAATCCTCTTCAGGTTTAAATCTAAAAGCCATTAAGAGTTGCCGTTTACGATTTGGCAGAGAAAGAATTTTATCTTCTCCTTGTAAATCCAGACTGTTTGTGGAGAGGGGAGCGTCCGTGTGTGCTGGGGAATCCTTCTGTGTCAGTGACTAAAGCAAGACCAGCCCAGATCTTGCATTCTGCCAGTCTTTGTGCACCACTGTTCTAAAAGAGAATGTCCTACAGCTGCACTGAGAGGCAAAAATGTATTTAAAAAAATCTGTTTTACCCTCGATCACTTGATTTAATTGAAGGCAGTAAGAGTTCTACCTAAGAGCTTAACTAAAAAGAATTTTTAATTATGAAGTGGAAGGTGCCTTTTATTTGTGTTTTCAATTATTACAGATACCTCAAGGTATCAAAGTGCTTTTCTGAGCATATTTGCTCATTGATTGCACTTGAAAAGTCAGGATTAAGGACTTCCACCGTGCTTTTGCTGGCAGGGCATTCATTCACATCCTCACCCAAGCCCTGTAAACTGAGCTGCAGCTTCCCTTCTGCCCCTGATGAAGAAACAAAGCATTTATGTTCTTTAGGTTTGGATTGCTTATTGTTTTCTGAAGCAGTTGAGGAAAAGTAGGTGAATGTTGACAGAATCAGGACCAGCTTTGACCTACTTGTGGCTTTTTTCCTGATCTCTGTCTTGGGCATGTCACCTTACAATTTTTAAGCTACTGTTTACTCATCTGAAACCTCATCTAAAACATCGAGAACTGACAGGTGTTTGGTAATTTGAATATTAAATGTATATATCATAACTCCCACAGTTGTTCCCAAGGAGATTTTGTCACTTACCATATAACCCAGTAAAGGGAATTCTTCTGTAATAATTTTATTTCATCCTGAACTCTTGTTTAAACTTTGGGTTTGCAGTATTTTAGAGTCATTAATTTCATTCCCCTGGAATTGCACCCCTGGTAGTGATTCCATCTGTTATCACAAGGTTTTTGACAGACTCAGAATAGAGAAGCATATATTAGGATTTTTGTGTCAGTTCATGGAGATCACTTGAAGCTAAATACAGCTGTGAAACGAGGAGGTCAGAAGGGAGTCCTGCAGGTCAGACCTCGGCGTTTCTGTGGATGGAGTTATGAAACCAAATGAACTGCACTGTAGGACGTCAGTTAATTTGGTTTATAACAATTCAGGCTGGTTTTCTTCTGGTGGGAAGAGGGAGAGACACACTTTCCTTGAAGATCTTGTAATATTTTAAACAGTTCTCTAAGATGACATTTTGTGGGTGAGTTTTAGAAACAGGAAAAGGTTGAGGATCACTGGAGCTGTGCTGCCTCCAGCACCTGGTACAGGTCACCTGGCCCTGGCACCAACACATGAACAGGGTTGGCTGGCTTACCTGAAAATTTAGGTTTTACAAATTTTACAGTATTTCAGACATTTGAGTAGTAACCAAACAACCTCGCATAGAAATTAATTGGTTACGTGTTCTGCTGTTGCAGACATGAAAGAATTTTAAGCAGTCTCATCCCACTCTCAGCAGGCTGTTCACTCAAAGGTGCTGTTCACCTCTCCACTTTAGTGTGTCACTTTAATGTCCCCAGATTTCTGAAATTGCCTTTTGAATCTATTGAAAAGGAGTGGTTATGGCTCCAATGTAATTGAGACTGTCAAGGAAATAGGTGGAATTTTTACAGCACCGTGAGACTTGATGGTATGTGACAGAGGATCATTCACTTCACTGGTCCATGGTAATGGGAGACTGATGTGTCTTTAAACGCCCTGGTAATAAATAGAAGACTGATTTTTACTTTTCTTTTTTCCTTCTTTTCTTGCAAGGTTGTGTGTTTTTCTTAAATCTTCATTAACATGTACTAAAATATAAAGCACTTCTTTCATGTTCCAAAAATAGACCATCTGAGACATCTTCTAGACTTTTGGACTGTAGAGGTTATGAATTTATTTATTTCACACTTGTGTTTTGACGTGTCACTTCTGTTCCTACAGTAATTCAGAGAAGGAATGACTGGGCAGGGTTGAGCACATAGAAATCTTTACATAGAAAAAAAATTGCAGCAGTTTGCAATAATTTACATGAGTAAAATGTGCAGTGGAAGCCTTAGAAAAGCTGATGTGAAATGCCTGGTGCACAGCTACAAGGACACAGCTGTTAATGCGGTTGGGCCTTTTACCACCATTGTCAAGCAGCCTAAAGGATGATTCTGAGTTGCCGTTCTGGGAAGAGCTGCATTGCCTGGGAAGGAGGCGGCGCTGAGAGAACTTGTGTCAGGTGTGCTGCTCCTTTGGCTCTCAGCTCTTGCTTTGGTTTGTTCAGTAGCAGAGCAATTGAGACGTCTCTGCTTAGTGTTTACTTTGGCCATTGTGAAGTGGTGGGGTTGGGCATCTTATAGGCTTAGTGTGTATTTTAAGTAATGTTTTGGAGTTCAGTGGTTCTAATATCCATACCTGTGCAAGACAAATAAAATACTGTTATCTAAAATAACTTCTGGTGAAGGGAATGGAATAAAAGGTGTCAACTATGGAGCATTCTTAGTTTCAATTCTGTGTTCTGTATTATTGTAGAATACAGAATTCCTTAGAATAAGGGATGGGCAGAGTAAGTTGAAACTTGAGAGGTCAGTAACTAAGATTTGCCTCTTCCAGCTAAAAACCTTGATGGATGTTCATGGATTTATCATCACTACAGAATTTGGGGAGATGAATATAAATAGCAGTAATTCATAAAATTAAAAGGTACCATCAGCCTCATACATATATACGTATTTATTTGTGTATATGTATACAAATACATCAAAGTCCTGAGGCTTAATCCTTGACCAACAGACACAAATATCTGCCTTGGTGGAAGCAGGGAACACTGGGGTGTGATTACTTTGAAGTACTGAGTTTCAAATATTTGTTGTAGACTTTGGTTTGAATACTGTTCTGATTTTCTCCCATGTCAGGAAACAGCTAAACATGACTGTGGTGGAAAAAGGAATGGCTGAAATAGGACGGATTTCCCCTGGAAGGGGAAGTGTCGAGGCATTGATTGGGGTGAGGTGCCGAGCTGCTTCACAGGGATTACTGTGACTTCATCTGAGTGATGAGGCAAAAAGGAGTTTGGTCACCATTTGCTGTTCTGTTCTGTCCTTGTCCTGGGGAGAGGGTGGTGGGAGGGTGGGAGGTGCAAGGGAAAGCTGCTGGTGAAACAGAGGTGCTGGGATGGTTATTGCAGGAAGCGAGGTATCAGTCGGGGATATGACCAGAGACCTTATTAACCTACTTTGCTCTGGAGGTGCAGAAATACTCCAGGAACTGTGCCAAGGCCTGGAGGCTTGTTGGACGTGGAGAAGAAGGTTTCTCATCTGGGTTTTTCTTGGTTGGCTGGTGGGAATGGGAATAGAGGTCAGTGAATTGGGGCAGGAATGTGCATGTAATAGTGGTATATGGTTTAAAAATAAAGAAGAAAAAATTGTGAAAATACATGGAGCTTTATGTGTTTATTGGGCATGTTACTTATTTAGGAACATCACAGACCTTACAGAGCTATGCCATTGGCTGAAAAAAAGAATTAAAAATGGAATTAAAAATGCATCCGAATAAATGTCATGTGTAGTGTAATAACTTACTGTTGCTGAGGTTCATATAGGCAGTTGAGAACTGAATAAAAAAGTCTGAAGCATAGTCAGAAAATTTTGTGTAAATGGGGAAATAAAATTGATTTGGAAAGCAGTTTCAATTTTAAGCTTCCATGAAGGAAGACAAATTAAACATTTTTAAAGATATTAACCATAACAGTATCCCTTTAATTTTCACTCCTTTCTTTTAAGTTAGATACTCTGAATCACTTTTTGTTCAAGGAGACAGATTTCTTGCAGTAATCAGTTTTGCTTTTAGCTCTGGTTTGTAAAGAATAAGTGATAATGGCACACATGCTGGAGGGTGTGATTAGAACCAACTTTAAAAGGCTTTTTTAGGACATCGATGGTTGGAAAAGGAGCTCTGGAGAGCTGCATTTAGCAGGAGGGAGAGAAGCACACCTTTGATGTCGCTTAACCCTTTCCCATAAAATATCTGTTAGTGGAAATGAAATCTGGATGTTTTCTTCAGGCTCATGTGAAAGTTCTGTGTGAAATCTGTTAGCTTGTATTCAGCCAGTTCTTCCCCTGAACAGATCCTGTACCACTAGAAGGACCAGCTCTCGAGGATATGTGTTAGAAAGACTTGGCTATTTGGAGTAACTTACAGGTTTTTTGAAGTGCCTTTGGGTATTTTTTGATTACTTTACAGTATTCCATGGAGTATGTTGAGAAAACTTAATGAAATGCTGAGAATGCACGTTGGCAGTAAGTTAATTAAATTGTCTTTTTGTGTAATCTTCTTAAGTAACTTGTTTTCTGTTCGGTGCCTTTCCAATACACACAATCTGTTGTTCACATGCAGATTTCTGCATGCAAAACCTACTTTACTTGCCCAAATATTAAGAAAATATTTAGCAGGTGGAGTATATTTTTATAGGACCCAGGTGTCTTAAAATGCAAGAAGGTTTTACTTTTGTCTGTGAACACCTTCACCCAAGTTTTACCAATCCGTATCAGCCTGCCCATGGCTCCTTGTCAGGCGATCAGTTGTGTGAATGAGCTCCTGCAGCCGATCCCTGAGGATGGCTGAAACAGGGAGCTGACTTGGCTGCTGTGCCTCAAAGTTAAATCCAAGTGAAGTCAAAGTTTTGCTCAGTAGTATCTCCTTAGCTATCGTTTTTCAGTTTGCTTTCATATCATATCTCTCAAAATAAAGGTTTTGTTTTTTTTTTACCCACTGTTAATATTTCATTTTAGGATCTTTGAAGTATTGCCAGCTGGAGGCTGCTACAGAGCAATAGTGACCTGAAAATCATTAACAGCACATCCAGTGCTTAAATAGCTCGAAAAATAACAGCTGTTCTTTTTGATAATGTCTTTTAACAATGAAACCTTATTTTTCCATGCTTGTGTGCTAAAAATTCTGCTGTCGCTAACAACTCTGCCTCAGCGTTTCAAACTCTTCTGTGGTGCAGCTACTGGGGTGTTTTGTAGGCAGTGATTTACTGCAGGTTTTGGAATTTTTGTAAGTCCCCAACGTGCTGGTGTGAATGTTTGTGTCTTGTGGGCCCTGGTGCGTTCCGGGGTGAGCAGGTATTTAAGGTAGCTCTCGGGTACGATACCGAGAAGTGCTGTGGTTTATCAGGGCTGTGTCTCTGGCCGGTGGGTGGGAGCAGGGTGCTCCTGGTCGGTGCCGTTCCTCGCTCCCGGGGAGTCACCCCGGATCCCGTGTGCTTCCCTGGCTCCTGCTCCTCCTTCAGCCTCCACCTGCGGTGACTGTCAGGTCTCCTGACTGCAGCTGTGTTCCTCCTTGGCGGGGACAGGCCTCGTGCTGGGGGTTCAGAGCAGCCTTGCAAAGAGCTCTCTGGTCATGGCAGTAAAGTGAAGAGGACTGAGCACTGCTCTGCTGTAATATTTTCCTCCTTTTCCTAACGAATCTGTGGGTGGCTTTTCTTTTAAAAATTATAGCTGAAATGACTATGAATATCTCCTTTAAATGAGATTGTATCAGCTTTTGCATCTCTCAGACAATGTGTGTACAGCCAGAGGGTAAAACCCATTATAATGCCACGCTAATTGCCTGAGTGTGTGTGCTAAAACTCCTGTTGTGAGAAATCCAACTAAAACAAAACCTATCTCCTGCTGATCCTGCTCCCGTTGCTGGTGGAGGGGAGCCCAGGTCACCCCTGGGCAGGACAGGGTGCAGCGTGGTCTGTGACACACAGCACGGCCCCCGGCTGCACACACAGGGAGAAGACTCAGATGCAGTTAAAAAATTGGGGTCCTCAGTCAGGAATCTGGCTATCTCCGAGGAGGCTCTGCTGGTTCTCTGCATTCACTGCTGGGGTGAGGCACCTCTAGAGAAACAGTTCATGTGTTACCCAGGAGCCCTCAAAAAGAGATTAATCCCAGCTCTCCCTCTCCTTATTCACTTGGCAGAGCCAGTGTGACTGACTGAGATCCTCTCTGACATATGCTCAGGCTGCCATTGTTCCTGAACAAGCGTCTGTCTGTCCTGCCTTTGTCTCGGGGCTGTTCCCTGCTCGCAGTGTCACGGTGCCAGCACAGCTGTTTGGGGCCAGCCCGAGCTGCAGCAGCCGCTGCCCGGGTCAGGAACGCCACACTCGCAGCTTTGGGCTGGAAAACTGACTTTCAGGCTACTGAAGTTCGACAAAACCATTTAGCATTTGAATAATTTAACTTCCATTAGGAATTGTCAGAGAGCTTTAAAACGCGTTTTATGTGCGTTGGCGAACACCGGCAGGTCAGGAACAGTGTGGGACGTGGACTGCCAGTCTGTGATGGGAGAAAATACTGCTGTCAGTAGCAAGGTCACTGCAGAGCCTGGAGCATCACCTTTGTCCTGCCTCCCTGGTGTTTGAATCTTTATAATGGTAAATTGCTAAAGCAGCTGCTTTACTTTGCTTAAAAACTCAGCCTGTGTGGATGCATTTCCTTTTTTTCCTTTGGTAAGAAATCTGTTGCTAAATCCACACACATATATATATATTGTTTTATTTTCTTAAGGATTTCACACTTAAATGCTTTCTTTCCTCACCTCTCCCCTCTGCTACCCAACAGTCCATTAAATGTTGTAGATCAGTTTTTGTCACATTTTGGTAGGGCTCAGTGCCTGGCAATGATTCTACACAGAACAGAGACTGGTCTCATGGCCTGTGCCTGTGAGCAAATTTTATGTACCCAATCAAGCATTTCCCAGATAAGAGATTTGATAAGTGCACAGCCTTTCCCTGCCCTTCCACTTCAGTCTTGGGAATCTTTCAGGTTTGTGAACTTTTCTAAGGGATTTTTAATATCATCCCATGCTCAAGCATATTTTGACATATGCCAGGATGTGATTGATTGCGATACCATGTACTGAAAAAGTGGCATATTGGTATCACACGCCCTTGAGTATGAGCTGTGCTGTTTGTTTTAAAGTGGTGTATCAAACATGCCTGGGTGAGCAGCTGAAATGCTTGTGGGACCAGGTCACTTACATTTCTCAGAGGAAGGCTTGTGGGAAAAGCCTGCGTGATTAAGAGTCAAACAACTGAGGAAAAAAGTTCACTGACTAATAAGAAAAACTTGCAGAGTAATCCTGTTAAATTCCCCTCCTTCTGGTAAGTCCTGATGTAATTTTATAGATATTCTCTATAAATGTGGAGGAAGGTTTGTTTCCTGATAGAACAAACTCCACCAGCAGTTTCCCACACCACCCCGAGAACATTCTTCCATTATCTTGCTCCTGTGTAATAATTGCACGGAGCAGTCGCAAACTTGTTTTTCTACCAGTTGAAACTACAGAACAATGTGTATGCCTTGACCTGGATTCAGGGAGAGAAAAAGTCACTGTTGGCATAGACGCCACCTTGAAAATTTGCCATCAACATGGCACAGAGTTGCTAAAGGCTTATAATGCGTAATTGAAACGGCTGAATGCCTGCAAGGATTCTTTGAGATAAGGATTGTCTTTGAAAACATTTTAACTAGAGGTCTGGATTGTGTCATTAATCTCTTCTGTAGTCCTATTGCTTTTTAAAATTGTATTTCTGGTGTGATTAGCCTGCAATGTAAATAGAAGGTGCAGGTTTTGTAAAGTATCTTTGTTCTTTATGTGTTTTATGTCAGACTATTTTAAAAGCTTTTTATATAGTTCTTAAATACAGCGAGACATACATACATTATGTATAATCAGTGAAAAAAAAAAAGGTTTCTGATGGCAGGAGAGTGGCCCTGCTGCACAGGGCACCCACTGCAGTTCAGGGGATGCAGTCCCATTCCCGTGCTGACCCCAGGGCTGGTCTCCTGCTGTCCCTCACCCGCTGTGATCGTGATCTGCTCCCCAAAACGTCCTTGCCCTTTGCCCCAGCTGTGTGCTGGGCCTGCTCCCCCTCTGTCACTCGAGGCATGGGGGATTGGGATGACTCCACTCAGAGTGTTCCGTGCAGGATCTGCCGGCTCGGGGTCGCTGTTTCAGTGTCATTCCTAAAGGCATGGTTAGAGCTGAACTACCTGCCTTGATACAACATTTATTAACTTATTTTTTGCCCCGTACCTATATATAAATTTTTACTAAGTTATTTTTGGTTAGAATCTTGGTCTCTGATCTCTTTATCCCCAGCTACAGTTGGTGCTTAATAAGTGGACCCTGGGAGGCTTCAGTAGCGCGTTGAAAGCGCAGCGCGGAGCCTGTGCCGAGTGATGGATGGCTCCTGCCTGCTGGGCCCTTTGCTGCGGGATTCACCCGCACTGGAATGTCCTCACAAAGCAGGGCAGGGAATTGAAATGTGTTCTTCTGAGAGCAGCAGTAAGTAAAGCTGCCTTTCTAGCTGTTCTCTCAATTAGCTCCTAGGAGATTTTCCTGCTTTTCTAGTTTCTCCTGGGGATATGTGACCTGATAGCATATTGCTATAAATAATTATTTTACTATTATCAAAGTAGGTACTGTACACAAACACAAAGCAACATTTTCAGCATCTTTTTTTGGATGCTGTAAATACCAGATTTTCAGACAGGCTGTTTCCTTTCTTCCTTTCTTGTTTCTGTTCTTTGGAACGCAGACCTGACAGTTCTGATCTTCAGAACTCGGATTGTTAGTTTTGTGCTGCCTCTTGAAGTGAAATTGCTGGTGACTGGTACAGAGCTCCCAACCCAAGGCAGGGAGGTGAGGGGCAGGCTGGCATTGCTGCTGCTATGGGGGAAAAAGCAGAGGAATTGCTTTCCAGATGGATGCTGTAGGGGATCATCACTTGTTTGTAAAAGCGGGTTATTTAAAAGAAAAAAGAAACTGGCCTTAAATGCAAATGCCACAGCAAACCCATTGAACTCCTTCCTCAATGAGAGACTAGGAAAAGACTGCTCACCCAAACCAGTTGTTACTGTGTGGAAACATTTGGAAGAGCAGAGCAGCCACGCCAGGCCTGGCATAGCAGAGGTGAACTTCAGCAGCTCTGCACTAGTTCAGCTCTTTTCGGTTTTTAAAAGGGGTCCCACAACTAGTAAAAATCAGCGTCAGTAAATCTGTGGTAGCTATCAACATGAATCAGAGTTTTGTGTTATTTAATGAAAGACAACTGTTTTACCAAACCTTTCCCTCTCCCCAGCGAGGCTGCACAACAGCTCCGTCCATGGGAGGAGGGTGGGAATTCACAGGACGCTGATGGTACTTGGAGGTACAAAGTGCCAACAGTTTCCTTAGGTGAGGCTCAGCAGCAGGAGAATCTTGGAAATCAGGGAATTTGGGCTCAACATTTTTGACTCTGCCTTCAGTCAGCAAGAAAAAGATGGGCATCCGTTCGTGTTTTTAGGGGTAGTGGTTGAAAGGATGTTCAGGCGTTCAGCAACCGCTTTCCTGTGCATGTAATCTCTCCTAAGATAGTGTTTGTTGTAAAATGTTTTCCTTTTTAAAATTTTAATAAATGGATTAGGAAGGGGGTTACACGAAGTTCAGACTTAATACCAAAAGGAAAGAGAAAGTTATGCAGATTGTATTAGTGTTCATGTGTAATTAACATTGAAACGAGAACTGTAATTAAGGCAACTGGAAACTGCCTCATGGCTCTCTGCAGAGCAAGTGTGAACTTACTCAACTGTAGATGGTCATCATCCATGTCCCAAAATTTAGTTTCAATCTGAATTGGTTTTGGTGAAAGCTGACTGTTGATTTCTGTGTCTTATGCAGCCATCATTTTGTAGAAGAACAGCTGCAGAAAATGAGTGTTCCAAAGCCATCAAAAATCTGATTTTGGTACCTTTTTGCAGTGACCTCCACTTCAAGCTTTCTGGTTCTGTATTTTAACATTTGCCTCAGTTTGGGCAGTGGAAGAGGAGTACTTCTGGTCTTGTAAAATAATTTATCAAGTTTCAGACTTTGCCTGGAAATGTTTTGAGTTACTATTCTAAAACTGAATTCTCTTATTCTAGTTTAACATTTTATTAGAAATTGGGAATGACCATTTTAATCTAGAATTCAATTAAAAGGACACCTTTTGAGGTCATCTGGTATTTCTGTGTGGAGGTATGGCACTATCTGAGGAGTATTAAGTGAGTGTAGGTTATAGTTTTATTAGCTTGATTTTTAGATTAATAAAATGAAAATGTTAGCAGCTTTTACATTTAATTTTCTTACATAGGAACTATGTAAGTAGATGTTTTACAGTAAAAATCAGATGTTTGTTTAAAATATACATTCAAAGCACCCTGTATGGAGCACTTAAATAATTTCTGTGGAGTTTGCTTTGACAAGGAGCTGGTTGTGGAGCTGGACACTGAGCAGGGTTATCCCCTCTGGGGATGGTGGGAGCTGCTTTGGAGGACTTCGTTACCCTGCTTCGTCAGCTCCTGGGCGTGGATGAGCCTGTGCTGGGCAGTGTATGAACCTGTAATATATCAAAACCACCTAAAATTTCAAAGCTGATTCTGATCTGCTGAGGAATTGCTTGTTGCTGTGCACAGGATGGGTTATTCCTCCGTGACTAACCGGAGCGGTGCCTTTCTGGTGCGGTAGGACTCCGGTTTGGAAGCTGATTGCTATAGATACAGCCTGCATTCACAAGCAGGGACGAGGAAGCTGAACAGGCCCCGCTGCGTGTCCGTGTTGTTCCGACTCTTTCTCTGCTGGATCCTGCAGCCACGGCCAGCCCCAAACGTGCCAAGTGGTGATGAGTAGCACCTCGCTTTGCAGTGCCCCCGAGGTGCCCCGAGCCACGCGTGGAGCTGCGTGAGCAGTGCACTTGCAGCAGCTCTGCAGTTCTCCTGCCCTTTCTCGCCACTTCAGGCAAGAGGCAAAAAGTCCTGGAGAAAATAGGAAATGCATCATGGATTAGAAGACCTTTTCAGATTCTTTTCAGCTGTGTTTCTCACCACAGAAATAGTGTGATACCACCTTTCCCAAGTGCCCCCTTGCCCTTTGTGTAAAATACACGTGTGCGGGGCTGTTAACAGGTGTCTGGCCGAGGTGTTGGGACTGACTTTGGGTTGGTTGAATTGGTTTGTATTTTGAAATCAGATGTGGTACTTGGGAGTGAGGTAGATATTTAAAACATGGACCTGAGACAGAAGAAGCTGCCTTGCATGTCTGCTGTAGTCACATGAGAGAGAAAAGCCAGCAATTTTTTAAGGACAAATGTAGTTATCAGGGTGCATAGCTGGATGTAGATTCTCGTGTGGGTTTGACACTGCACTGAGATTGAAGTTATTTTGGTCATCCCAGTAAAAATATGCATATACTCTGTTCTGTAGTGAGGTTTGAGAAACTCACCTTAAAAACTGGGATTGGGAATTGAGGCACCATAATCTCCTTGCTCTAGTTTTATGGTTCTCATTATAAAATTCTATTTTCAGAATCCAATTATTTTAAATTAAAATACTTGCCATGTGCAAAGCACCTTATAATTCCTGAGCTGCTATACTTGCATTCCATAAGTTGTGTGGGAGAAAGACCAGTACCACGCCCGTTTTACATTTGTGGAAACTTAGATACCGTGTGCTGTTGCTTCTCCAGATGTGAGGTGGTTTGGTGATAGACCAACAAATAGTCTTACACTTGCCAGTGTTCTGTCAGAATGGGATTATTGCGTCTTTTGCCCTCTTGGGAGAGGAAGAAGTGAGCAATAGACCTGATAAAATCCAGGTAACTGAGAAGGTGTTTTAATGAGGTGTTTTTGGGAGGTGAAGGAGATGTTTATCCTGACATCCACTCCAGGTGTTGATGTCACGATGAGCTCAGTGTGTGGCACTGCTGGGCTGGGACGTGTGCTTCACCCAAGGAATGGTCACATCCGAGTGACACAGGCTCTGCAGGACAATGCTCAGTGCCCTCACATTAACGCTTTTTTCCCTAGAAATGTCTTCACCTTGTTTTGACTCACTGAGCTGAGAATGATAAACTTTAAAATAGTCTTTTCTTCTTTAGAAGAACTGTCTAACAGGAGTATGTGATGTTCTCAATCTTTTGTTCTGTAGGTCAGTAACAGATCCACGAGATGGAAAGAGAGTTGCACTCAAAAAGATGCCCAACGTCTTCCAAAATTTGGTCTCTTGTAAAAGGGTCTTCCGGGAGTTGAAGATGTTGTGTTTTTTTAAGCATGACAATGTAAGTAAATTCAAAGTAATTCTGAAATCTTTGAGAAAACCTAAGTGGAAAATGGAGCTCTCTGTAACAGAATTGTGTTTTCTTTTAAGTTATAGAATATCTAAAATGCTTTAAGAGCTCTCTAATTTTACAGTGATTAGATTTCCTGGAAACTCAGATATTACTGTTACAAACACTATAAAAATGAAACCATCAGGAATCTAAGGATACTCGTAATTTCACTTCCAAAGTGTTTGCAAACAGGCAAGCAGTACACGTCTGCCCAGTCTTACTTCAGGCTTCAGATAAATGTCAGGCTGCACAGAGCTGTGTCAGCTGGACACTGTTCCTGCTGAGCTGGTCTGTACTCCATGGTCCTGTGCCCTTTGTTGGTCTTCTCCCAAACCTGCTCTAGGTAAAAACAGTCAGCTTAAGTTGAACCATTTAAATGCTATTTGGGTTGACCCATGAAGTTTGAAGTGCATCTGAAGTTCGGGTGCTTCACCCAAATGTCGTGAACATTCCTAGCACAGGATCCAAATGGTTTCACCAAGGAGTATCTTTTTCTGTGAGAGAATGTGAATTCTCTGCTGCAGCTTTTCTACATTTTTGCTTTTTTCTACCTTTTCTACCTTTTGCTTTTTCTACCACTGAGCTGCTTACTCAGAATGGGAACAACTTTGGGGTTTGCAATTCCCATGTGGAAGCAGTGAATCACAAAACTCTGAAAGACTAAAAGCAGAACAAGGTGTAATATCTTCTGCTTGTACATTTCTTTGCTGGAATTACTTCTTTCGAAGACTTGATGATTCTATATATTGTAAAGAAACCACTTTTTGTTGGATAGATAAATTTGTGCTTTCAAACTAGTACTCAAACACCTGGAAAAATTTTTTTGAGTTAAAAAAGAGAGAGACATTGAATGTACAGAATACCTGACATGGTGGGTTATTAAATTTACATACCTAGTGAGACAGAACATTGGTCTGTCTGTGGGATAGAATAAAATGAAGCCATGTAAGAAATGTGCAGTCTGTCTTTTTGAAAGGGATTTGTTTTTGTTTGACTGGAATAGGCCTTGACCTTGTGTGGTGTTTCCTAGGTACTCTCTGCCCTCGACATCCTCCAGCCTCCACACATTGACTATTTTGAAGAAATGTATCCTAAATATAAAAATAGAACATCTTAATTGAGGTAGGTGTGATTTTCATTAGCTTAGAAACTGCCAATATTTGGTGTAATCTATGAAATGGAGCTACAAAAACCTCGAGCCTGTATGTGGACAGTTTTATTTCAAGAAGTGAACCTGTAGGATCCAGAACTCCCAGGTGGTGTTGGAGGTGGGGTGGTGCAGGACTGAACCCTGAAGCCTTGGCTCCATACGAGCCAGCATGTGCAGGGTGTTTGGGATTTACCAGCAGGCCCTGCTGCTGCTCGTGGGGATTCCCCCAGAATATTGTTTTGAAAACTATGTCCAGTAATTAATCTCTTCTCAGTTATTAGTACTTTAAAATACTTTGTGGAGGCTTCAGAGAATTCTACCTTCACAGCTTTGAAGCCCTGACTTGTCAGAGAGGTTTAGTGGACTGGCAGGGCTGTGGCTTTCCTTGGTCAGCTCTAGCCTGGTCAAGAACACATTGCTCAGAGCTGTGTCCCACATTTGTGCTGTGTCACTGATGCACAGGTACCAGCTGCCTATGGGGAACTGTATTCTAACAGTGAATTTGAGTGAAAAACTTGATATGAGAATGTTGTGTTTTGGTTTGGTTTCTTTCCTTTTTCAAACTTGGCTTGGGCTGTCTTCTATGTGTGAAGTAGGGAACTTCTGCATTCTGAGATCCTGAGAAGTGAGTCCCTGGTCTGGGAGGGCTCTGACTCTCACGGGAAGAGAAGTTCTCTGCCACTCCTGTGGTTAGACTTGAGCAGGTTGGGTTTCATTACTGGTAGGTGTTAGCTGCTTTTTTGTGTGACCCACTTTACAATTACTGGGTGGGACATTGTCATTATTTTTAGATAACCTGAACTTCTGAAATACGGTTTGATCTATTTATATAATGCCTTGGTGAAGAAAGTAGGTGTAATCAGCGTGGTGATTTTAACCAAAGTACAGCACAATTTGCTGGTGGAGAAACACATTATTTGGTTGAAAATACTGCTGTCCTGTACTGGGGCTTTTTCATAGGAATTTAGGTAAAGCTTTAAAATTTCGCTTTGATATTTCTTTCACGTGAAGAGCATATAAGTAGTCTTCAAAAACTGGATTTTGGTTATGTGCACTAGTTCAATGCCCTCATTTAGAACAAGTCATATGAGTTATAAATCAGATCTAGGTTAAGGATTACTCTTTCCATGTAATTGTACAATCAAGAATATTTAAATGGGATAAGCTTATTTTTATGAGCTTAGCTCCTGCCAAGTTTTGAATATAAAACCAAAAGGTTCGTTTCCTTCATGGCTAACTGACTTTAAGTCATTCTGAGTAGTGTTCTATAGGGATGTCTTTTTTTATATTGGTTTTAATTTCTTGACTCTAATGTTGGTAATAGAAGACTGTTGCTCTGTGTAGTCTTCTTTCTCCTTTCTTTTGAAATAATTACAATAAGTGCACTTGGGACCCTTAAATTCCTTAAAAGAATGAATTAGTAAATGTTTTGATTTATATTCCCATTTTTAATTGCATGTGTTTCTGCTTACTGTAGTGTAAGGAGAACTTACTTGAGATTGGTTTGAAGAAGATCAGGTAAAGAATGTTCCATATTTGGGGGGTGGAGCTGTGACAACTTCTTTTGTTGATCCACTAGTAGAGTTCCTAAAGATATCATAGGGTTGTTCCATTTTTACAGTAGGACATACTGAACAGTCATAAAAGTGTAAAGGGCTGGAGTTAGTACTGAGTGATTTCCTTTGTTCTTTCCAAAGAATTGTAGTGCCCTTTTTGGGGAAAGAAATGTAATAAAAGAATGACTAAAATGATATGAATGATGTGTTGCAAATGAGCTGGTAGAGTTCATTTCAATTATTCAGTGTTTCACAGGTACCAGCAGGAATTGCAGACTGTATTTTTTAAAGAGAACTAATCATAAAACCACCTTAAAATTTTAATGATAAATTAAAAGATTTCTTAGGTAACTGGTGATGAATAAAGGAATTTTAATATAGTGAAATTTTTGTTTTAGAATGAAAACTCCTTGCAAACACTCAGATTGAGATATAACTTGAATTAATAATGAGGTTTTTGGTTGAAAATCTTTGTGGCCATTTTGAATCTTATAGGTACTGATATTTTTGCCAATATCACCTAGTGCAAAAACGAATGATTGATAGCTCTTTCTTCCAATTACAAAAATTCCAATTCCACTGTTGATTGTAATTCTGAATTCCGCAACTGCAGATCCACGGATGTTCTCCTTTAAGAACTTTCCAAAGTTTCTGTAGTAGCTTTTTGAAAACTTTGCCCATTAAAGTGAGTATTAGAAGCAGCTGAGAAGTCACCACTTTTTATCAGTCAGTTATAGGTCTGGGAAAGGTTTGAATAGCAGTAAAAGCAAAGGTGTGCAGTGAATTTCACAAAGAGGTGAAAGAACTGTTTTCTGATGGATTTTGGGGTAAATCCCTATAGGGTGGAGGAGGGCGGAGAGGAACAAGGTGGGATGGGTTGCTGCAGGCAGTGGGGGTGTCAGTGACAGCCCTGCTGGTTCCAGCAGTGTGTGCTCACCCTTGCAGAGGGTTTTCCTTCCGAGACGTCACCGTGGCGAGTTCCTCTGCGCCGGCACCCAAACCAGCTGGGCAGGGACTGCCAGGGTTGCTCCTGAGGCCATGGAATTGGGGTTTGAGGGATGCAGAGACCAAATAAAGAACAGTCCAAGCCATGATGAGAGTGCCACATCACCAAGGGCACTTCATCCCTGTCTAACATTTATCTGTCGCTTTATAAAATTTACCAACTCAGCAGGTCCCAGCCAGCAGAGCAAGTCAAGTTCTTTTGTGCCGCGCATTTGCTTTGATAATTACTCTGAAGCAAATTGGTACATTTGTAGTTCTAATTTTATACAGCTACTTAACTAATTACTGCTGTCAGGAGCAATTTTTCTCCGGTAGGAGCGCCGGGTAGCGGCGTGTTCAGCGCCGGCGGCCGCCCCACGGCCGGGGCCCGGTGGCTCCGCTTCAAAAAGCAAAGCGCAGGCACCTGTGTGAGGAGGGCACCGAAATCCCTCGCGCTCAGGGCGTTTGTTTTGCTGAATGTCCCCAGCAGTGGCTGGTGCAGTCAGGGTCCCAGGCAGGAGGGGAGGCCCGTTTGTCACAGCAGAACATCCGTGGGCGCTGCTCCTGCTCCTCTTTCGAGCCCTCATTAAATTATCCAGAGACAATAATCAGATCGCTGCTGCTGGGGTTAATGGCACCTCTGAGCCCTGTCAAGAGCTTTATTTAATGCGCCCCAGACCTGGAGTGGTGCAGGTGCCATTTCAGGCCCTCATTTAATTTAAGCTGCTTTAGTTGGCATGGCAACTAGTTGAGACATCTGGGAGACATTATGCTCGGGATTGAGATTTAGGCGGATTTGTGGTGTAGCAAAACAAAAATCTTATCATAATAAAGTGCAGAGTAATGCTTTTGGGTTTTTAAAAATATTTTGCCTTAAATTGAATGTAAAGATTTGTTGCAGGTATAAGGTAAACCTCAGATTTTAAAAGTCTGGTATAAATATTTAAAAGGGTCTTTGCTAAAGGAAGAGAAAAATTAGAGGACTACAAATTATGGTCCTGCAGGGTTGGGTTTTTTCTTTATGAATTTTTTATGAATGCAATTTTAATATTTTTTTCCTCAAAAAGTTGGAAATATTTAATTTATAAAATGAGTTTTTGTGTGGTGTTGGCAGATGAACTCTTTGGCCAACAGGGATTTGGCTGGAGAGGGTTTGTAGAGCAACAGATGAAAGCAGAGCATTGACTGGGTAGAGACGAAAGAAAGTGAGCATCCAATACCTGGCTGTGTCAGTTAATGTGGGGCAAATGTGTTTTACCCCCTTCAGCCACAAATGTGATAATAGCAGAGACTTTTGTTTCAAATGTGACTGCTAAACTAAGGTTTTAGAGCAGTAATGTTTTTTAATTAATGCCTGTAGTGCCCCCAGCATTTACTGCGATGGTTTCTCTGTGTGTTATTCTTGTCCCACACCCAGGACATTGTTGTGTTGGTCTCCATCCCTGGGTGGAGGTGTGCAGCTTGTCACCCTGTTTCACTGCTTTGAAACCCCTGAACACTCAGAGTCCCCTCTGGGAGCCACCTCCCCTCAGTCTCAGCTGTGATTTGCCTTGGAGTAACCTTGTACAACTACCTTAATGCAAACTGTAATGGACTAATTTGTTTTCTTTCACAAGACGTTCTTTTGTTTTCATTCCTGTAAGAATTTGACCTCTGAAGCAGCTTTCTTCTCTTTAACTCAATAGTTCTGACCTGTAAGAGCTCAAATAAGTAGGAGTCAGTGAATGTTTCAAGAGATTCTGTGCCTGTTCTGCTTTTCCTTAACCAATGAACTGAAGATATGTTGTCACTGAGTTGATGCAGAGTGACCTCCATAAGATTATCGTCTCTCCTCAGCCACTCAGCTCGGATCATGTCAAAGTTTTTCTTTACCAGATTTTAAGAGGTAATTTTTCTTCTTGTAAATTAAACGAAAATTATGTAATATAGATATAATTTTTTCTTTTTCTTTATGTTTATTCTCAAGACATCCTCATCTTGAATAAGCTTCCTGCTTGAAGAAGTAGGAACTTCTTTTAATTCATATTTGAATAAATACCAAGCATGAATTATTGTAGCTACAAGAGCATGGCACCCCTGCTTCCTTAAAGGATTGTCAGGGAAAGAAATGTTTTTAGAATCAAGGAACAGAAAGGACTCCTAGACTGAGCCAGATGGGTAAATGTGTGTAACTATACCCACTTAAGGTAAAAATTTGTACTGAAAAACAGAGCAGTAAGAGGTACCTGAAAATTCCACTTGTGGGGATTAGCAGAGTATCCATGCTGTAATCAGGGAGATGATGCTTTGCTTTTGATTTGTTGTTTGTTGGATTTTGGGGGGGGCGGGGTGTGTTTTTGTAAAAAGACTACTTGAATTCCTTTTTCTGCCTATTTTATATACTCCAAAATTTCACCCTGTCGTTAAGTGACTGAGTGTGCGCTAGTGACTGGGAGTTACTCGTGTGAAAACTGAGGCACAGGCAAAGTCTTTGCTGATCAGGAGTTGCCAGACCTCCCAGGAACATGCTGTCATCCTTAAACTTCTTTTAAGTGGAAAAAAAATATTTATTTTTATTTCCTTTCATATTTCAGGTCTGAAATATCTACATTCTGCTGGCATTTTACATCGAGACATTAAACCAGGGAACCTACTCGTGAACAGCAACTGTGTCCTTAAGGTGCTGCTTACATTTATTGAAGATGTTCGTGTGTGTATGTTGTTAATTTTTAAACAAAAAACATTCAGCCTGAGCACTTTCCCTGAAAGTTCATGTAAATGGAAAAAAAATCCCACAGATTCTTTTAAAAGTAGAAATGAAGCAAACATCTCCCTTTCCCCTTTTCTCCCTGCTGTTCCCCACGTCTCTGAAGGCAGGAGAGAGACAATTCCTGAGTTTGACTTGGGTGGGATCTCCTGTGCCTGGGAGGGGCAGGGGTTCTCGGGGTGCCTCAGTGTCCCTGTGCCCCTCGGGGGAAGATGACACCAACTGCCCAAGGCACTTCCATTAACCTTGGGTGTATGGAATTTTGGAGGACTGAGGTGTGTTGTACAGCTGTGCCAAACTCAAAAATTCAGTGTTGTTTACAGGGATTTGCTAAGAATTCTAATTGGGAAAGTTTGGTCGCTTTTCTTAACCCTTCTGGTTCCAGACATTTTTAACAATTCTCCAAGCCCAAATGAGTAGAGCTGAGTCTTTAATTAATTTTGAGACACGTCATGAACAAATGAAGTTTGTTTGAGTTGAAATAATCTGTACCCAGAGGTTGGGTTTTTTGTAGTGCAAAGCTTTTTAATCTGTCAGATTACAAATATTATAATGCCAATTTAAAATGTACTGTGATTTCAAATCAAATTGTAGGAAATTGAAATGGCTGTGGAACAAAGTAACGTAATTTCCTCCTATCCCCTCTCCCCTGGCTTATGCAGTTACAGCAGATTATCAGATGTATTTAAATGCTGGTTGGGGATTCCCTGCCTTGTTCCCAGAAGGCTGCCTATTTGAAATGCAGAAAGTGTTTTGGTTATTTTAATTTTTTTATTTACCTTCTCAATTTAGATTTGTGATTTTGGATTGGCCAGGGTGGAAGAATTAGACGAATCCCGGCACATGACTCAGGAAGTTGTCACTCAGTATTACCGCGCTCCGGAGATCCTGATGGGCAGCCGGCACTACAGCAATGCCATCGACATCTGGTCTGTTGGCTGCATCTTTGCAGAGTTGCTTGGGCGAAGGATATTGTTCCAGGCACAGAGTCCCATCCAGCAGGTATCCTCCCCTCTCCCTTCCAGCGTTCCCGCTGCGCCCGCTCCGGGAGCCAGCGGGGCTGGTGCCCCTCGGGGGAGACGTGGAGGGGCTGGAGCGTGTCCAGGGCAGGGAACGGAGCTGGGAAGGGGCTGGAGCCCCAGGAGAGGCTGAGGGAGCTGGGAAAGGGGCTCAGCCTGGAGAAAAGGAGGCTCAGGGGCGACCTTCTCTGTCTCCACAATTGGTGACAGGAGGGTGCAGCCGCGGGGGGCCGGGCTCTGCTCCCAGGGAACAGGGACAGGCAGTTAATTTGTGTTAGCTTGGGGATCTGCTGCCACACTGGAGTGCATCCCGTGCCTGAGCTGTGTCCGTGTGTGCTCTGTCTGCAGCTGGATCTGATCACAGACCTGCTGGGCACGCCGTCGCTGGAGGCGATGAGGACGGCTTGTGAAGGCGCCAAGGCACACATACTCAGGGGTCCTCATAAACAGGTACTGCCAGGGGCTGGGTGTCCTCTGGGCAGGACTCAGGGCTTCACATCCTGATGAAATCCCCAAGGCCTGTTGGTTAAAAGTACTCGGCTTGGATGTTCAGTGCCAGAGCAGTCTGTGCCTGTGCACGGGGCTGCAGTGACCAGAGGTGGTTGTGGTGCTCAGGAACGTGGGTTGATGGTGTGGTGAGTCCACAAGGGGGCTTTTCACTGGTCAGGGGCATTTCTGGCTTCTGCCTTGGGGGTATTGTTTGACTTGATGACTCAGGTGGAAGTCTCCCTTTCTGAGGCAACAGTGCTTTGATAGCTGTTTTGAACAAAGATGTTGAATTTTAGTGTTACTACTGGCAAGAGACAGAAATGAAAATTGACAGTACAATTCGGAAAGCCCTGGAGGGCTGCTGCACTGCCAGGATCAGCAGTGTTACAGGTGGAATTGACCCATTGCCCAGAGCCAAGGGCAGAACCTCCAGCACCCCAAGCCCAGAGGGTCCCTGCACACCTGAGCTCGGACCTGAGCTGCTCAGGAAGGCCCAGCAGGAGGTTGAAAGCTGAGATACAGCATTCAACACAACTGGAGTAAAAGTTAGTTTTTAAAAAGGCACCAAACCAAAAGAAAAAGGCAGAATGGTGTCATTGTGCTGACTGGGCAATAAAAAGGGGAAATGCAGTACGGGGTTAATAGATACAAAGAAATGCTTGTGCGGGCATCTCCAGTGCAGGGATAGGGCTCTGTGGCCCTCCAGTAGGGTCATGTTTATGATTGCTAACAAAACTAACAAAACAATTGCCCTGTACATGCCCCAGTAGTTAAGCTTGCATCATTATTTTCTGCATGTTGAAGTAATTTCTCACGTCTGCTCACTACAATAGTAGTTACCATAGAAATGAGCATTGCATGTATATTCTGCTTTATTACTGACATGTGGGAGTTCTGCCTCCCTGGCACTTTGGATCCACTACATAAAGTTGTCTCTGTTCCATTTCATGACAGAATTTTTTTATTTGAGCATTAATAATGGGAGGATTTCCTTCAGACTTTCTCTACCAGTTTTAAGTCCTGTACATTTTTCTGCTATCCTGGGCAAGAAGAGTTGTAACTCCTAAACCCAGTGTTTTATGACCCACAGGATGGTGGGAATCCTAAAAAGCGAGTGAGGTGAAATGGTATAAAAAGTTTCCACTACAGATTTAATGTCCTGTAGCCACAAAGTTGTAAGAAACACACTCTAAGAGTTAGTTCTGTGTCTGTTGGGGAAAACAATGTTCATTTTCCATGGAGTGCCATGGGAGCTGGTGTGCTCGTTGCAGCTTGGAGCTGGGGGATACGGAGCATCCAGGTGATTAATGATATTTTTGTTTTCAACTCAAAGCACACCTCACGCTTGATGGCAAATTCCTGGCTTTTCATATTCTGAAATGGAGCTTTTACTGGTTAGAAATGGTTAAATGTTACTGGTTTCTTAATTAGACTAATAGGGAGAGAAACCCAGGTTTAGAAACGGGCGATTACTTTGTCACACCAACTATTTTTACTCACCGTAGGTGAGTGCAGTGGGAGGGAGGGGTGAGGCATTTTGCTGCTCCATGTAAAAATAGATTATTGCGAGAAGTTTCTGATTAAACCCCCCCACCCCACTGTGTGCTGGCCAAATGGGTATTTACAAACTCTGTACTTTGCCAGTTTGAAGGTTCAGGTGAATTGTGTCCCTGGCAGCCCCAGGGTGAGTGAGCCAGCCCCATTCCTGCTGCCCCTCTTCCCAAAGGGGAGCGTGTGGAGTCCATTCCCTGCCTGTGGTGATCCCTGTGCCGTGGCAGAGCGGGCCAGGAGGAGGAGAGCTACCAAACGCTGCAGCTTTATTTCCACAGGCTGCCCTGAGAAACCAAGGCTGGGAAGTGCTGGAGGCTCTGTGTGGTAGTTCAGGGTTAACTTCGACTGATGTCACTGTGGAGGTGTAACTCTTATTTATACTGGGAAATTTACGGCAACTGTGACATCCAGTACAGCCCTTCTGTCACTGTCAGTCAGCTGTGGATTGCCTGGGCAAGGGAAAGCGAAGTAATCCCTAATTTGGGAGTGATGGAGATTAAAAAATGAACTACTGGAAATGACGGAGTTAATCAAACCCCGGAGCAGCTACAGCTGGGAGTGGTGTCTGTATAGAAAAATACATAAATAAAAGCAAGTTTTTCTAGGGATTACATCCGAACCAAGGGAAACAGTGATCAATTAGACCTTTACTACAGTTGCTGAATTTTGTAATGGTGATTGTTGTTGGGCTGGAAAGCGTTGGTGCCACTTGTCTGCTTTAACAAGGGGTTTGTCCTTGGTGACTACGGAATAGCGCGTGCGGGAACAGGGTTTTCTTGCTGATTGATCTGACAGGACACTCTGTGCTTCTCTTCCTCCCATTCCCCCTACAGCCATCCCTTCCTGTCCTATATACACTCTCCAGTCAAGCTACACATGAAGCAGTTCACCTCCTTTGCAGGATGCTGGTCTTTGATCCAGTAAGTAGCACTGAAAATCACCTCTAACACTTCTGGTTTGCACGGGTTTTGTTGTCTGGTGCTTAAATGAGTGTTGGAAGTCAAGGACTGCTTTAACTGGTTTCCTTCTACATGGCATTGCAGTACTTTTGGTCTATAAAAAATGTAGAAATATCGTGTAATTGGCCAATTAGTTCCCCCTGGAATGGGGGTTTCAGGTTTCAAACCGAGTGGTCCTGGGAAGGAAGCTCTGGCAGTGGGAAGGATGAGGCTGTGCATGACTCATGCTCTTTTCCGAGCTGGGTGTGGGTAGCAGAACATCAGCTACTTTGATGCAGTTCTAATTAGGGACACGGGGGTGTTCCTGGTCTTGCAACACACAAAAAATTCCTCCTGCATCCCTGATCACAGAACAGGATCGTTTTTCCACTGAGCATCTTTTTTTCTAATAAAAATATGCTGCTGTGAATTTTGGATTTCGTTTCTTGGGACATTGTAGAGAATTGTCACGAGAAAATTTGATATTTGAACTGATAATCTTAATTATTTCGTTCCCGCAGAACCCCCCCCCAACATGGCAAATGTAAAACAGAGTGACTGCAGTGCAAAGGAGGAGGCTGGGGGTTGATGAAGCATTTAGAAGCACTGCCTTTGGAGTGTATTTTTTTAAACCTTAAGATTGCTTTGCTGAACAGAACCATGGAAATGTTGAACCATAACTTCCACATAAAAAAAATAATTAAAGTTTTCCTCTCAATGCCCTCAGCATTTACAATGCTGTTATTCCCTGCTTGTTTTGATTTATTGTAGGAGTTGTAATTGTAAGGTTATCTGGAGGAAAAAAAGTGTTGAAAAACATGCTCCTGAGGGCCGTATTACCAGCGTTTGCATGGTGGCTGTGAGCAGGGAGGTCGGTGCCACCCAGCCGGGCTGGTTTGTGAGCCTCAGCTCCCCTCTAGTGGCAGCTCGGCAGTGCCTGACACAAACCCCTCCTTTAACGTGATTATGTTTTATAAAACAACTGAGGATCAATCGAGGAGTAGTTTCAACAGTTCTGAAAATACCCTAACTCCTATTCTCTTCCCTTTCCATGCTGTTCCCAGTCCAAAAGGATATCTGCTAAGGATGCCTTAGCTCACCCCTACCTGGACGAGGGGCGGTTGCGGTACCACACCTGTATGTGTAAATGTTGTTTCTCCACATCGACTGGCAGAGTTTATACCAGTGATTTTGAACCCATCACTAATCCCAAATTCGATGACACTTTTGAGAAGAACCTCAGTTCTGTTCGGCAGGTTAAAGGTGAGCAGGAGTTAACCTTGCACATGCTCCACCCTGCAGCAGGGGGAACTCGGGATGGAGTTGGGATTTGTGCTCTGGATCCACACAGTGACCCCAGTGTTGGTTTCTTTTATGTGTTTTTCCATACTGGACACTGGAAATAATTTCACTAGAAGGACAGAATTGTAAGTGTTCTGAGGTAAGGCAGTGGTACAAGCACAAGCTGACCTGCAGAAGTCTGTGGGTTTCAAACCTCACCAGCACCCATCCCTGGTGCCCTGTTCCTCATCCTTTTGCTGAAGGATGGCACTGGGGAAAGGGGAAGTCACTCTGGCCTTTTGGGGCTGTGAGGTGTGACCTCCACAGCTGTCCTGCAGAAGGGGGCAGCAGCAGCCAGGAGCTGAAGCTGAGCAGTCAGATTGAGGGTAGCTGGAGCTCTTTTATCCTCACTAAAATGTATTTTCCATAAGGGAAGTTCTATTTCCCTCCAGTTTACATTGCATTTTACTGAAGCCAGAAGTGTTAATGCTGTGGTGTTTTGTGTTTTTCTCCTGTGTACAGAAATAATTCATCAGTTCATTTTGGAACAGCAGAAAGGAAACAGAGTGCCTCTCTGCATCAACCCTCAGTCTGCTGCTTTTAAGAGCTTTATTAGGTAACTGTATGTAATCACATCTGATATTAATTCCCATTTATTAGTAGTACAGAATTCACACGTCCTGAATGTTTTAGTATTTCAGTTCCTGAGAGCAGGAAAGGCCCATAGATTAAATCCTTGTGAACTGTTTCTATGAATTCATCTAGAATTTAAGTAAAATGTGCAGAAGTTTCGTGTTTTTGTGCAAAAGAACAGAAGCCAGACCGAAACTGAAATTGGGAAGGTCGACAAGTTGAGGTTTGGTTGTAGAGCTGCCCTGTAGAGGTGTTGGAAGGAATGCCTGAGGGTGGGAATGCAGATGAAGTGCAGTGCAGTATTCGCTGTCGGGGCCTGGCGGGGTCGGGCTGGGTTTGGGGTGTTGCTGTCCCCGGGGTGTTCGGTCCCCCCGAGCAGGGAGGTTGTGGCCCAGGAGCCCCTGCGAGCGAGCACTGATGTCTGTGTCCCCTGGCTGCAGCTCCACGGTCGCCCAGCCCTCCGAGATGCCGCCGTCGCCGCTGGTGTGGGAGTGACCGGAGCCCCACGTACTACTGAAGATGTAATGTAGCTTTCCACTGGAGTCTGGGATTTGCAATTCTGGAGGTTAATCATGCTTGTACTGTAATTTTACTAATGAAGTTTTAAATTAACAACCACTACTTGTACAATATGAATATTATTTAGAAATGTACTAGACTTTTAATCTTGTAAAGTGGTTGTGCTTTTAGAAGAAAATATTTTACCCAGAGTTGCACGTGTTTTATGAATTCTAGTGCAGCTGTGATGGCTCAGCTCAGAACAAACAGAATTGAACCAAATTCGGGGAGGTTTTTTCTTTTTTTTTCCTTTTTTCTTTTTTTTTTTCTTTTAATTGAAGTGAGACTGTACAAACAGATAGACATACATTTTGATATTGAGCCATTCCTGAAGATTTTGGGTTTTCTAAAACTAAGGAATACAGAAAACTTGACTGCGACCAATCATGAAGTCCCTTTGGGTGACTGTGGCCACAGGAAGTGGCCCCGTCCCCTGATGCCCAACCCTATAAATAGCTTCTCACTAGAGCTGTGATGGTGATGTGTGCTGTTCTAAAATCAAATGTTGTGAGTAGAGAGAATGAGTTTGTGACTAGGAGAGACTAAACTTCTGTTTCCTTACCCAGTATAAATATATATATATATTTAATCTATTTTTATTAGAAGTTTTTCTGCTCTTTCTTACATAAAACCCCCCAGCATGCATCTTCTATGTGTGTAAATAATTCCATTTATGGGCTAATTTCAGAGATCCCTGACATCATTGCTGTATAGAGAGAAACTAGCTTGCACATTTTAGGTCTGTGAAATTTTGTGAGAACTTTTTCCTGCACTGGACAGTTGAGAGAAAAAAAAAGAAAAGGACAAAAAAAAGCACATAGGGAATTCTGTTGTGTTTGTGTCTTTAGGCAAAGCTGTGGAAGTCTTGAAATGTCACAGTAGTAAATAACTTTTATTACTTTTTGGCTAATTCTTTTTCTGTTGGAACACTGAATTCTGTGCATATGTATATATGAACACAAATTGAAGGCCTCTACCTCCTGGAGTATACAACTTGGTTTGTTTACCTCCACATGATTTTTTTTTTTTTAAGTTCAGTGTGGAGACTTGAAACTTGAATGTCCCTTCCAACTTTTGTATTTAAAACAAGACTAGAAAATTGAAGACTGTTTTTCACCTGTACAAAGGAATACTAAAAGGTGGTCTTAAAATTTGAGCCTTGGTCTGGAGAGAAACCGTGGTGTTTGTTATGGACAATTAACTGTTAAAGTTATTGTAAGTTATCTGTATTTAGCAGAGTATTTTCAACAAGAGTGATCTGAGCTGGAATTGGAGACTATTAGTAAGTTATGTTTGGAAGTTTTAACTTCAATGAAGTAATTATTTGCTGTGAAAGAGACAAACATTGAATAACTGAACAAAGATGGTGCAATATCTTTGTTTTTTATGAGGCTCCTGAGAATAAAACCAACTGAAGCATTTCAATTCACTTGAATGAGAAACGTGTTTAATTATCGAGCCCCAGAAGACACTGGTATGAAAGGTAAAATCTCAGAGGTTGGTCAGTTAATGTGGCACACTTGCTGGTCACTTTGTAAAATGTAGATTTGGAGTACAGTGGTGAAAACATTAAATGTGACATTTGAAAACGCGGCGGTGGCGTCGTTCTTTCCCTGCCTGCGGTCAGTGGGGGACCGGGAGCGCTCGGTCCTGACCCGGCTGCGGGGCCGGGACCCCGCTCAGTAGCGGGAGAACCGGAGCCCTGCAGTGCCCGGCCGGGCTGGGCCGGGACCCCGCTCAGTAGCGGGAGAACCGGAGCCCTGCCGTGCCCGGCCGGGCTGTGCCGGGACCCCGCTCAGTAGCGGGAGAACCGGAGCCCTGCCGTGCCCGGCCGGGCTGGGCCGGGACCCCGCTCAGCAGCGGGAGAACCGGAGCCCTGCCGTGCCCGGCCGGGCTGGGCCGGGACGCGGGCGGCGTTTGAGCGCCCGGGGAGGAAATGGGTTCGGCTCTGGCTTGGCCCGAGGTGCGGGACCAAGGGCGACAAGAGGCTGGCCCGGGGCCGGCCGGGCTGGCGGGGGCGCGACTGCCGGGGCAAGGGGAAAGAATGGGAAAGGGGAAAGGGGAAAGAACGGGAAAGGGGAAAGAACGGGAAAGGGGAAAGAACGGGAAAGAGNGGCTCTTCGCCCTCTATTTCCTCTCGCACATCCCCATCACGGCGCTCATCGACCTCCAGCCGCTGCTGCCCGCCGGGATCGCGCCGCGGGCCGTGAGTGGGGCCGGGGGTCGGGCCGGGGCTCGTGCCGCGAATGCGTGCGGGGCATCCGCCGGTTTGATGGGTCAGGGGGCGGCCTTCGCCAAATCTCGTGTGCGGAGACATCGAGGGGGAGAGAAACTGCAGTGAATGTGTGTGAGAGAGCGCCTGGAAGCGAAGCGGTGCTGGTGCCCACGGGATGAGTCACAGCCGGGTCATTCATTGGGGAGGAGCGGGAGCGGGAATGGAAATGGGGACGGGAATGGGAGTGGGAATGGGAATGGGACTGGGAATGGGATGATTCATCCGCGCGTTCGGCGGCTGTGACGGATGCTGCCTCTCAGAGCCGCGGCTGGGATGTGGCGGCGGCTCCGTGCCCCCGTCCCAGGGAGGCCCCCGGGGACCTGGTGCGGGGCCGCTGCTGTCCCCGGGAATGGGCGGTGGGGCTGTTCCTCTGCCCGGCGCGGGCTGGGGTGTTTCACAAGCGCCACAAGGACATCCTTTCCGTGGGAATGGCCTCGCTGTCCCGCTGTCGCCCTCGGCACCGGCGCCCCGAGGCTGCGGCAGCGCGGGGCCGGCGCCACGTGCCCCGGACGTGGCCCCTGCAGCCCCGGGCATTCTCCGATCCCGAGTTTTCCTCAAATTCCTGCTAAAAACGCAACAGGGAATTGTTGCCGCTGCAGGAGCAGGCATGCCGGCGGCCGAATTATTAGTAAAAATCTCTGGTTTGCTGGGTTTTGAACAAAATCATGGAAGACAATAAACATCATAAAATCAATTAAAATAACAGTTGGATAGCAGATAATTAGTTCAGCCCTCATCGTCAGGGTGAGGTCGGCTGTCACCTCCTATTTGAGCTTTACAACTGGTGATTTGGTTTTTGTCATCGGAATTGCCTGTAGGATTACTCCAGTATAGGGACCATTTTCAATTAATGGTTAACCAGCAGGTCTCAATGCATATCTCTCCGTTCAAAGTCCAATGTAAAGCCACGCTGGAGTTTACATTTCTGTCACTAACTGCAACTCACTGAGCCCAAATCCTGGCACTGAGCTGTTCCCCTGCAGCAGCCCCGGGAAGGAGCCCCCAGCCCTGCTCAGGGCCGGGGGCTCACGCCCTGGTGGCTTCATCCCATTGAGAACCGCGAGCTTTGCCCTGCTGTGGTTGATGCTCAGTGACTGACTCTGTTGTTTTGGGTTTTTCCAGCTGACAGACCTGTTGCAGCAGTATGCAACTTCCTTCAGGGACCCCATGATGCTGCAGCCCCCAGAGTGGTTCAAGGCGTTCATCTACTGCGAAGCCTTTCTCCAGCTGCCGTTCTTCCCCGTCGCTGCGTACGCCTTCCTGAAAGGTGGGGGGAAACCACCGTGGTTGAGGGCATGTCCTGGGGGCACTTCTGCAGGACACCTGCTGCTGCTGCTGCAGCAGAGAACGCTTCTACATCAGGCTTAGGGGGTTTGAAGGATGTACTGTGGAGGGCTGGGCTGCCATGACCCACACGAGTGTTTTCCCTAAAAAAGCAGCACAGACTAAAGTTTGTCAGAAACAAAACCTTGTGACTACAGGCCCTTGTCAGGTGCAGCCATTTGTGTAATCACCATCAGCATTTGACATCTGGCAAATTTCCAGGGCAGCTAAAGGTCTGGGTCAAGCCTGTGTACTCATTTTGTCACTTTAAAACTTCCAGGATCATCCCTTTTTTCTAAATTTCCATCAAGGGAGAGAAATTTCCTTGGTTCCTACTAGTACTGAGGTTTTTTTCTGCTCCCTATTCAATCTGAGTGATGGCTTACCCTGGCAGAGAGGCAGCGGTCAGTGTTCTGTCACAAGCCACAGAATTCTGGTTGTTTCAAAATACTTAAATATTGTTTCCTCTTTGCTTCTGTACAGGTGGCTGCAGATGGATCAGGACTCCTGCCATTATCTACTCCACCCACGTAGCCACCACTCTGTTTGCCATCCTGGCCCACATCCTGTTCCACGACTTCTCCAAGTCGGAGCACGCGGGCCCTCAGTCGCTGCGCGAGCGCCTCGTGCTGCTCTCCATCTACCTGCCCTACCTGCTGATCCCCCTGCTGCTCCTGTTCACCATGCTCTGCAACCCCCACTACAAACACGTGGAGAAGAGGAAAAGGAAGTAGCCAGCTCTGGAAGTCGTTCACAGCACACCTGGACTGCATTTGGTTCCGACCCTACGCTGGCGGAGTCCTCTGGGACAAGCATCTCCCTCGTGTTGGCTGCAGCAGCTCTTCCCAGAGACTGCTGCAAGGAAAAATGGAATTGGTTTGAGTGCACAGCCCTGCTTCGACCACAAACAGCTCTGGCAGGGGCCTGGGCCAGCCTGGGGTCGGTCTGTGCAGGGCCTCTCTACCAGGAAAATGGACTTTTAACCCTTTGGTGTGTAACTCTGTGAGGGGACACACACACACACACACACACACAGTCTCACTCACACTCTGCAGCTGATACTGTTCTTCCAAGGTCCTTTTTTCCAAGACGACTGTTTGGAAACCACTTAAGTAGAAAATCTGTCTTCCAACAGCATATTCTGAAGAATCCCCAACCCATTACACACAGATTTGCAAACCTGATCTTCTGAAGCATTTCAAATCATATGATTCTTAACTTCCTCACCCCTTCCTTTAAAATCTCCACTACCTTTGCTCTGCTTCATTTTGATTATTATAAATGTCTGATCAATGATAAATGTGCCAAAATCTGGATTTATGAATGCTTAAATTTACCTTTGACAATTAGGAGTACTGCCTAGAGGATTCTGAAGTACTTCAGGAATTGTTAACAAGGAGTTAGTTGGAAATTTCTTTCTTCCCTAAAATCACTTCTGGTATGGAAATAAATAACTAAACGCAATAAACTGCATTCAGTCTTCTTCAGGGAATGGCTGAAGGAACTTAGAATGACCACGAGATGGTAGAGAGTTCACAGAGTAAATCCATGCATAAGTTAGAACTACAGATAGAAGTTCTGTGGTTGGGGTTGGTTTTGATCTGGAGCCTGGTGAGGTGACAGGCCCTGTGAAGCTGCTCAGGCACTGCTGGTACATTTTAGACTTCACTGTGTAAAGTTTAAGCCTTCCTCAGGGTTTGGAAAGGGCAACATTTCCATACTGAAGTGCTAAAGACATACACAAAATGCATCTATTTGCACTTCAACATGAGGCTTGAGTTCACATTTGTTTGTAGTTTTTATATAGCTTATGCACTCCTGGTGTCACTGACACTTGGAATGGTTTCTCTCATCAGTCTGGTGTTCCATCCTAATAATGCCCATGAAAGGATTCAGCTCTCATATTATGACAGTCCTGAAAGGACATTCCTCAGGAACAGTTCAAAGTTCTTAATTCTCATGTAGTTTCTGCTTTTTTGTGTCTGTGATTGATCCGTTCTGGAAATCATACATTTCTGTCTTTTCTCTCTAATTCTACAGAAAAAGTAACGTAGGCAATATAGATCCAATAGTGCTGCTTGTGTGTAAGCCCTTACACTGAAAAATAACAGAGCAGAAACAACTCATTCTGGTACAGCCAGACAAGTCTGAGAACAATAATTTATTTTCTGATTTCTATGAAAGAGGTGTAAAGTCCAAAAAGAGACACAACAAAGCACCAGTAGCATTAATTCAACTGTAATTTGAATTAGAACTACTGACTGTACAAAACTGGTATAAAATCAAAGGCCAGAACAGTCTGTGCAGCTGTGAGCTCTCAGCCCTCCTTATTGCCACAGTACATTCACACCCAGGTACAGCCCTGCCATTGTACAAACCATCTGCACTCCTGCACAGTGGAAATTGCATATTTCTGAAACTCTCAAGATTCTGGAATGGTCAAGTTTCCATGTGAGTTGGTTTTTATCTTAAAATCCTCTATTTCTGGAAAATGAACTGGTCAATGAATTCGTTCTGGTCCGCTTCGATTTTGCAGAGAGTCTCGTACTCGATCCGGTACCTGCAAGACAAAACAGAGGGTCCCAGGACCCCCACCTGTGTGAGGTGGGTCAGGGCAGCCCCCCGGGGTGTGGGAGGGGAGCTGGGCTACCTGTGTGAGGAGCTGGGCTACCTGTGTGAGTCACCTGTAAGCAGCAGCTGCCTGAGTCACACTGAGCAGCTCTAAAGGGCCTTTAGCAGCCAGACTCGAGGCTGCTGGAGGTGTCTGAGTTCTGCACTGCCCCAGTTCGTGCTGCCTCTGCTCAGCCCTGAAGTCCTCAGGGATGAACCTTTGGTTCACTGTAGGGCCTGAAGGTAACTCCATGCCTGTGGCATTGTTCACCTGTGCCCTGGGCAGGACACACCTTTGCTGCAGGTGGGACTGTCTGAACCAGCCGAGGGTGCCAGAGCCAGCACAGGTGCTCAGCCCTGGGTCTGCCCTGAGCCTTCCCAGCCTGCACAACGCCCCAGAGCACTGAACACAAAACTCACCTTTCCAGCTGCATTTTTTTCTCAGCGATCAAAGCCTGGAGCTGCTGCTCCTGAGCCTCCCTCTGCTTTGCGATCGACTTCAGCAGGTTCCGTGCCCCGATGGCCTGGCAGGAGAGGGCAGGGATGTGTGGAGGGTTTTTTGCTTAACTCCTTTAGCCCCTTTCCCTCCCAGCAGGTTGACTGCGAGGCATTTCAGCCCTGCCAGCAATGAGGGAGGGTGACGCTGTACTCCTGCGGGGTTGGTGGGACTGGCCCCAGTCCCTGCAGGGCTGGGTAGGGTGAGGTCTCTGGGGCTTCCCTCAAGCTCCAGGAACAAAGTCAGTGACTCCTCTGGACACACAAACTGGGCACTGGTGGTCCCACAGCCAGACAAGCTCTGGCTACCAGGGGCCTCTCTTGCCTTCCGAGGACAAGTTCTACCTCGACTGAGTGATTAAACAACACACATTGTTTCTGTGCAGAAATACAGACAAGGAGGGAGAGCGGGACTGGTACATGCGGGAGTAATGTGACACTGTCATAGCCGTCATTAATTCATTAGTACCAATTAATTTTGTCATCATTATCAATAAGACCCAGTTAATCCCAAGGGAATGCCAGCAGGATGCTGACAGAATCGTTGCTTCTGCTGTAAAGGGAGGAAAGGGATAGAGAGGCCCCACACAGGACAGCGCACACGAGAAGCCAGGAGTTAACTGCACAGTACCTTCATCTTCTCACTTTCTGCAGCTTTGGCCAGTTGGTCAACGAGCTCAATCAAGCTGCCCACTATTTTCTGAAATTCTGCTGTTTCTGTAAAGAAAAAAATCGTCAAGTGATACCCAGAGCTGCCCTAAAGAGATCCAATGCTCCTGCTTTGTGGTAACGTTTTTAGAAGCAGCTTTATGTTTAGAGATTACTGTAAACAGCCACGTTTTAAGACTTGTGCGGAATCAGACGAAAGGGGCGAGAAAAGGCCTGAGGTGTCCGGGAGCCGACGGGCACTCACTGTCCACGAAGGCCCGGCACTCCTCGCGGAGCTGCGCCGTCTGCGCCGCCACCTCGGGCTCCAGCACCCGCAGCTTGTTCAGCTCGTCAAAGTGCAGCCCCGCCGCGCCCAGCGCCGCCTGCGCCATCGCCGGAGCAGCGAGCACAGCGGCCCGGGGCTGCCGCCGACACCGCCGGGC